>UNPR01000431.1:0-12086 GCA_900536425.1 Hymenoscyphus linearis
TGACATCTTTGATACAAGTAACGAGTTCACTTCCAAGTGAACAACCCGACAGTCTTCTTCTTATCCTAGCATACCAACCAGCGAACACCCAGCCAAGTTTAGTTAGCCCGATTGAGTATTCGTTACAGTCTGTCAAGGTGGGAATATGATTAGATTGTCCGTAAGGAGAGAAGGAGAACTCCTTGCGGTAGAACTAACTAAATAGCTACGGAACCCTCAGAATACCCCGCACTTAGACTACCCCTATTTACTTAAGCGACTAACACGTGTAAATCTATTTACTATAAAACTCGAAATTGAACCTTCACATAAGGCCCCCCCTTATACTAAAACTCTAACTACTTTAAAGCAGCGCGAGCAGCCTATAGTTCCTTAGGAGTGGGCTATAACTTATTAGGAAAGGAACGATAGGATAGAGCGCGAGATGTAGAACCCGAAAAGACGTTTTTAAGAGGCCCCTAGGTACTCCCGTCGTAACCTCGCTACTGAACAAGATACTAGAATTGGCCGTCTTAACGCTTAGAGTCGACGATTTTATCGATTGCCTAGAGCTCTTAACCACTGTTATCGAGTGCTACCGGCATCGCTAGCGGATTAGACTGGCTAGGGAGGGGGGTGCCCGCCGAGGGACGTAATAAATTAGTGTAAAAGACTAGGTAGATAGCTTTAAGTTCGACTAGCAAGTCTAGCTTATAAGCGTGCGAGTTAACCTTTTATAAAACGTAGAATAGACTAATAAACTTAGTATTAAACTTCGGAATAGGACGCCTAGAAGGGATATTCTTAGTACTTAATAGTACTAAATCGCCTACTCGATAGTTAGGAGTAGGAGTTCTCGAATTATTAGCTAAGGACTCTATAGAGTCCCGAGCAGCTAATAGGTTAGTTCGAAGTAATTCGAGGATTTCTTATATCTTGTGTACAAACTAAGTGCTAGCTAGTTCTTTTAGTAATATAGAATCTAGGTCTCTTAGTAGTAAAAAGCTTAGTCTAGGATAGTAACCGTGTTTTATAAAGAAGGGGGACATTCTAGTAGAGCTATTTATAACATTCCTTATAGTAAATTCTACTAAAGGAAGATATTATACCTACTTCTTCTAAGCGAAGTCTAAATAAAGTCGAAGATATTTCGCTACTAACTTATTTATAATTTCCGTCTAGCTATTAGTTTTAAGATAGTACGCTGTTGAGAGCTATACCTGAATTTATAGTATCTTATAGACAGCTTTCTAAAAGTTAGATATAAACAAGGTTCCTCGATTAGAGACAATTAAACTAGGGAGTCTATAGAGCTTTTAAATATCGCGAACGAAGATATAAGCTAAGTCGGTGGCGGTTATAGTCGTCTTATAAGGAATAATATAGTAGTCCTTAGAAAGTCTATTAGTTACTACTATTATCTAGTTAAAACTGTCTACTCGAGCGATAGGTCCTATAAAATCTATAGACAAGTCGGTCTAACGCTAAAGTAGAAGTAGAAGTGGTTTTAGAGTGCCCTAATAACGAAGCTAAGAGTGCTTATTACAAGCGTAATTCTTGTAAGCTTTATAAAACTGAGCTATATTGTAGTAAAGTTTTAGCTACTAATAATAGCGAGAAATTAACTTAAATAGCTTGTTTCGTCCTGGGTGGCCGCTTTCGACGGAATCGTAGCTCTTTTAAAGTAGCTATACATATAAACTAGTGTTAGGAACGTATACGCGATCCTAGAAGTATAACTAATTATCGTAAATTACGTACTCCGATAACGATACCTCTTTAGAGTGTAGAGTACGGTTAACACGATTTATTTTAGTAGATATTCGCTTCTAAAAGAGGTCGTTAGGATAACCTTCTTTAAGTATATAAGTAATCCTCTAATCGTTAGATTCCTTAATGTCGTTAAGTTAAATAGGTGACAGGCGTAAGGCAGGGTCTAAATTACGTCCCTTAAGTAGGGCCTAGTTTTAGTATTTTAGGCGAGGGTCGTCTAAGTCTTAGGGCAAATCTTAAGAGCGGCGAGTTAAAGAATTAGGCTTAATAAGGTCTTTTGTAGGGGCCACTTTAATAACAAAATCGAAAGAGGACAAGAACTTACTCTAACGTACTTAGCGACGAGTAAGATGCTTAGTAGTTATAAAGTACTTAAGATTCTAGTAGTCTATAATAACTAAAATAGGGTATTCGACGCTGGCCAGCTTAGCTCGCTAGGATTTAAAAGCTCGTATAATAGCGAGGAGCTCCTTGTCGTAGATCTTATAATTATACTCGGCGGGATTAAAGACCCTAGACATAAACGCAATAGGGTGTAAAACGCTACTAAAGTACTAAGAAAGTATTATAGCAGAGATAAAATCTAAAGAGTCACATTCTAAGACTACTTCTTTAGTATAATTAAAGTGTCGAAGAATAGGGGCTAAAATAAAAGCTCGCTTAAGAGTCTAGAACGCGTGCTTATAATCTAAGTCCTAGGACTAGGACACACGTTGCCGAGATAGGAAATTAATAGGTTTAACGATATATAAAAAGTCCTTAATAAAGCGACGGTAAAAGTTCGAGAACCTAAGAAAAGCTTATAAGTCCTTAAGATTAGACGGCGTCTACTAACAAACAACTATAGAGACTTTCTCTAGGTCTATTTGTGCCCCCTTAGTGTTAATTATTATACCAAGGTATTTAACTTCCTATACTTCGAAATTACACTTCTTTATATCTAAATTTAGTCTCGTAGATTAAAGAGTATTAAGTACTTAGTAGACGTACTTACGATAGGATTAAAGGTTATTAGAATAGACTAGTACGTCGTCTATAAAAGTAGTATAAAATATATCTAGGAATAGATAAAGAACCTCGTTAATTCGGGCTTAAAAGGTAGTAGGCGTATTAGTAAGGCCGAAAGGCACGACAAGGGACTCGAATAAGCTATATCTAGTGTTAAAAGCAGTAAGCTATTCGTCTCCTTCTTTTATCCTAATATAATTAAATATAGCGATCACGTCGAGCTTTATAAAGTATCGAGCCTTGCTTAAGCGTTGAAGAGTCTCTTGAATTAGTAGAATAGGATACCGGTTCTTAATAGTAATGTCGTTTAGAAGTCGATAGTCTATATAAAGGCGAAGGCCACCGCTAGGCTTCTTTATAAATAAAACTGGCGATATAGTAGGTGAGGTACTCGCGCGGATAAAGCCTTTGTCTAACTGTTCCTTAAGGTACTTTTATAAAACTAGAAGCTCTAGTTTAGATATATTATATAGCTTACTATAAGGTAGAGTCTTATTAGGCTTAAGTTTAATATAGAGATCGCAATCCCGGTGTAGTAGTAGGATATTAGCTACGTCCCTGTTAAAAAGTAGTAAGTGACGATGGTAGTGTTATAGTAATAGAGAAGTAGGATCGACTATTGATTTTAGTCGTAAAGCGATTTCTACGTCCTCTATTAATATACTACGTAAATAGAGCTCCGAGGCTCTCTATTGTCGAGTTCTAGGGATATTTAAGTTAGGTAGGGATAAAAAGGATCCCTCCTATAAAATACGCTCTATCTGCTAAGGGCTATTAAGATTATCGTATAGATAAATCTAACGAGATTCCTTAACTAAAGAGTCGTCTAAAACTACCCTAGACCTCTATAAATGCTGATTAATCTTAAAGAGAGATAGAGAGAACACCTTAACTCTATAAGTCTTTATAAGCGTATAAAAAGCGGTAGCGCCTACTTTCCGCGGTAGTAGTACTCGATTCTCCTCCCTTATAAGTAACTTATATAGTATCTAATCTTTTTAGAATATAGTAAGCTTTATAAAACCCCGAGTAAAATTCGATAACTCGTCCTACCTAGTCTACGTTTAGATTGTAAAGAGCTAGCTAAGGTTGTCCTAGAATAATATTATAAGATACTAGCGTAGTAATGTAAAACCGCTACTAACGTTCGATATACTTACTAATAATTAAATCTAAAGTAACAGTATATATAACAGCACCTATAATAGAAGGTCGTCTGTCTATAATATAAAGACTTTATAGCCGAGCGAGTAGTTCTAAAACAAATCTATTTTGTTATACGTAGGTAGAATTAATAAAGTATTAAGCTAAGGCACTAGAATCAAGTATATAATAAGTAGTAGAAGTAATATATAGATTATTAGTATTTGTAGAATCTTTATAAACCACCTTATAAGGGACTTCTATAACGTTCTTCTACCTTTCTTCTAATAAAAAGAGCCTTAATGTCTTATTCCTTTTACGTCTTCGACAACGACTATCGCTAGAGACTATACTTTTCTCGCCTTATCCTTCTTCGCCTTTACCTCTTTCGCCTTCTCTAATTTAGGGTAGGGAGTCTTTAGATTATAGTTAGGAGAGTTATAGTAGAAGTACAAGTTATACTTAGTCTAGTATTCCTTCCGAGCCTTCTTCTCCTCTAACGTAGTCGCGCGCTTCTTGTCCTCGATATCCTTTTTTGTCTAAATTACCTTACTACTAAGTCTTAGAGCATCTAAATCTATAGGGTTACTACTAGGTTCCGCCGTAGAGACAAGAGTCGGAGTAGGCGGGAGAATAGATTATAGACCACTAGTAGGCTTCTTATTAAGGAAATTCTCGCTAAAGACGCGGCGGCAGACATAGTCGACATCTCGTACAAGGGTGGCTAAGTTCGTAAGAGAGAGTCTATCGTTGTAGAGGGGGTTCTATAAGACGCGATCAGTAACTCTCGAATCTAAGGCACTTTATAGTAGGGTATAAGCTTTATATCCTTAAGAATGTACTACTATATAGAGGGACAGAAAATTGGCGAGGAACTCGTTAGTTCTCGTATTACCTTATTAAAGCTTGTAGAGCTTGTTAAAGGTATTACTTTGTAAATAAGGATTACTAAAGGTGTTAGTTAAAGTAGTAAAGATGTTGTTGACAGATTATAAAGCTAGGCCGAATTCTCTAAGCTTATTAATATAACGGTTGATATACTTGTGTACTTTACCTTTAAGAGTACTTAAAACGTAGTTTATACGGTCGATCTTAGTAGTCTACTAATCCTGATTCTACTAAAGCTTAATTCTCGTACTAATAAGGTAGCTGCGAAGGTCGGAAGGAGATCAAAGCGTGCCACCGAATTTGATAGGATCTAGGTAAGCTAGCGAACGCGCGACGAGTACTTGTTGTTGTAACGTATTTACTAGGGCGGATTAAGTAGGTTAAGCAATAGTAGCTTAAGTACTAAGAGTATTATTCTAGTTCTAAAGTACGATAAATTAATTATAGAGTTACATATACTTATACTAGAGCTTCTAAGTGTCTTCCTTTACTTCCTATTCGTCTCGAAGAGCTTCTACACGTCTTTGTCTTTTAGTCTCTAAGCTCTCGACGATACTCTTAAATATCTACTAGAAAACCTAAGGATTTCGGGTCGCGGCTTTAGAGAGAGCTTATAGGTCGTTACAATGATAGTAAAGATCGCTAGCCTTAAAGTGTTCTAGTTAAGGTAGTAGTAGATCTAGTAGGTTGCTCTAAGGTGCGAATCCACTAGGTGGTTGTAGGTGTTAATCGCTAGCCTAGGGGTTTGTAAAGCCTTAATTAGCTATAATAGAATACGACGACTATGTCGATCGTATTAGTTCGTAGAAGGCGGACAATATATTAGGGTAGGATATTAATTAGATTGTCCGTAAGGAGAGAAGGAGAACTCCTCGCGGTAGAACTAACTAAATAGCTACAGAACCCTCAGAATACCCCTCACTTAGAATACCCCTATTTACCTAAGCGATTAACACGTGTAAATCTATTTACTATAAAACTCGAAATTAAACCTTTACAAAATAGTAGAGTACAAGTCCTTATAGAGAATGACATACGTCGACTATACTATCGATTTAGACACCTATTAGTCTGTAAACTTTATAACCTACTTTAGGCGGCGGGCTACCACAATATCGATATATCGTTCCTTAAAAAGCTTTATAAATTTTATAACTACTGTTAACGTTTTAGAGCCTCGCCTAGTAGATTTAGGTTTACTATCTATAATATAGTAGAGTTTAATTTCAACGTTTTAGTCGATATATTCTTTATAGATAACAAGAATAAGAAAGAGCTAGTAATCTACCTAGTCGATAAAGTAACTACCTTTATACAAGTAGGCTAGTGTCTAAAACCTATAGACTCTTATAATATATAGGAAACAATCGAGAAATTATAGAATCTACTTTACTATAGTGCCCCCGATTTTATTATATACGATGCTAGAAAGAACTTTACAAGTAAAGAATTCTAAATACTCGCCCGGTCCTACAGATCGTAGGTCATCGAAGTGCTAGTAGAAGCGCACTAGTCGATTGGCATAGTAGAGCGATATTACGGCCCGCTTCGAAGAGTTTATTATATTCTCTTACGTAAGCTTCTATAGATCGATCGAGAGCTTAGATTATAATACGCCGTAAAGATAATAAACAGAATAGCTAGTCTAAGAGGCCTAGTACCGGAACTGCTAGTTTTCGGACGCTATTCTCGTATGTTCGAAACAGACTCGCCATTAGTAGATTATTAATAGCGAGCCGAAGCTGTATAAAAGGCGTATATAGAGCTTAGATAAATCAAAGTAGAACGTAAAGTCAACAATGCCCTTAACACTAGGAACAGCCTAAATGTGACGTATCTACGATACCTAGAACTACTATCCCTAGTTTTAGTATAGCGTAAAAAGAAACATAAGAACGTAAAAGGATAGAAAAGACTATACTTGTTTATAGGAATTAACAAACACAAAGTTATTACTATCGATACTAGTAAGCAAGAAAAGAAATTTAGGTCTACTTAAGTAAAGCCCTATTATCTTAAAATAGACGAACTAGTAGAATTAGATCTAATTCTAATTCCTAAGGAATAAGAAGATCTACGTACGCTTCGATTAGTAGTATAAACAAATAGCGCTCGGCTAGAAGATTAACTAGTAGCTTAAGTAGCTCAAGTAGCTGAACTTAAAACAAGCGCTTAGCTAGTAGTATAGCTAGACGCTGCTACAACTCCTAAGCGAGGACGTAGAAGACTACGAAAAACACAAATTCTAGAACCGATCTAACTAGTATAGAAGCGAGGACCTAGACGACCTTGAAAGAACTTTATAGTATACGCCGAGATATTAACTGCCGATATAAGTATAGAATACTTCTTAAACATAGCACTAGACCGCGATTCTAGTGATCTATCTAAGGCCGATATTAAGGAAATATTAGGTATGGAAGTAATAAAGGTGTATAATGTTGTCGATAAAGTAGAAGTACTACAAGGCACTCGGATCTTTAACAGCAAATTTATACGTATAAAGAAGGATATAGGAGACAAATCTAGACTTGTTATACAAGCCTAGGGAGACAATAGCAAGGATTTAGTATTAATACAAACTCCTATAATTTAACGAATATCGCTTAGAATTATATTAAGTATGTTTATTACGCTCTACCGAGAAGGTAATAGCGAGCACGGAACAACAACTAAAAAGGTGTTTCTAAGAGCGCTATAGAATGTAATATACTACAAGCGACCGTTAAAAGTATAACCTAATATAGAAATACGGCGATATAAATCGTTAAAGGCGTTTAAAAACTTTATAAGATCGTTATGTCTCTTATATATTAATTACTACTATTCGACTATAAGATTATATAATGTTATATCTCTTAATCTCTAATATCTATCTTTAAGGACTATCTAGGCTTTTATTACGTTAATATAGCCTTAGATTACGTATATAGTATTGCTAGTACAGTTTAGTTAAATAGCTCGAATTATAGTTATATTAGCGATTTTATAGTCAGTCTACTTTCTAGTCTCTTCGTCGGTATAGTATTTACCTAGTTAAAGAACCTTTAGAACTTCTATAGGAACTACGTGGTTCGGATTAATAATGTCTTTAATTTTTAATTAAATTAGTAAACAGCGAAGAGTAGTCTTTTATTATTAAAAGCCTTCTTTACCCCTAAGCTTCAACTTCTTAGGAAACTCGAAGCCGGCGTTGTTGCCTTATAACGCTATCCTTCGGTATAGCTTTAGTTCCGGTGCTATAACTAGCTCTAGAGGTGACGAGGATGGCGGATCTCTATCTCTACTACCTTTAATATCTACTAGATCGTTGTCGCCCGAGTCGTCTAGGTCGTTCGATAATCTAACCTCGCCAAATCCTATATAAGGCGGGGAAACTAGCGGAAGTTATAGATATAGTAACTCGCTTTATTAGATTAGTTAATCCAGCTAAGACTCTCTAGGTTTGTCGTCTAATTTACTATAAATGTCGGTATTTATAAAAAGATCTACCTTACTAGGAGGGCTTAGTAGGTTAGAAGGAATTTTCTCGTATACTTTAAAGAATATACCTGGGATAATAGGGCTATTTTATATAAGGGAGTCGTTCTAAATCTCTTAATCGTTACTAACGTTTTCTATAACTTCTATTAGAGTTCGTTTTAGTATAGCTAGCCTCGCGGCTTCGGCCTATAAGACAAACTAACCCTTTTAGTTCCGAGGTCGTTATTAAATGACTTATTTGTTTTTAGGCTAGGACATAAATTATAGTATCTTATAGTCTAGCTAAGTAGCCGCTACTTAGACTTAAAGGAGTCGAATTGTCGAGAGGGAGTTCTATAGTAATAGACGTAGTAAAGCGCTACTATAATACCCTTTAGTGTAAGCTTCCGGGCTTATAACCTGTTACTAGGTACGTAGTTAATATAGTAGATACTAAGGGGCAATAAAGTAGTATAGGAAAGTTGTATTTAGATTGCGGTATACTTCTAAGTCTCTAGCTATAGGAGATCTATTTAACATGCTAGCGTCTGCTAGCGCTAGGGCTATCTACCCCACTTTCCCCGCTCGTATGTAATCTTTGATTTGTAATGATTTGTAATAACCGTAAGTAAATAGGAATAGTTAGGTATCTAACCTAATAACATTTATATATATTAACTTCTCTACGTTATTCTATTCATATAGAGTAGAGACTAATTTAAAGGCGAAATCCTACTAAGGCGAAATAAGCTATTTATAGTCTAAAAGCTATTATAAATAAACTACTTACTCTCTTTCTATAATTTCTATAGGAGAATAATCCCTATAGTTAGCTTATTAATCCTAAAACTTAAAATAAATAATGTTATTTAATTACTATACTAAAAGGTCGTAATCTATATTATCGAGTAACGGATCAATAGGGTATAGTAGGGTTATATAGACTAAGTCTACCTAGTTTAGCATTTAGTAAGCGTATTTCTCCTTAGTAGGATTTCGCCTCGGTAGTACTAACCACGTTAGTAGTTAGCCTAAGAATCTAAAAAATCTTTTTAATTCAAAAACGCTCAAGTCTCTAATTAGTTAATCCTATATCTTACTAAGAACATATTTTACTAAAAAAACTTAATCTTTATATACTTCAATACTCACCAGTAATACCTCTAATTAAGAGAAATATTCTTTAATTTCTACTTATTATAATAGTTATATTTATAGGTAACCTTACTAGTTGTCTTATCGATTATCCTTTTAAACTACCTCTAGATATAGTAGTCTATTATACTATATTACTACTAGTTATTACCCCCTATAGCTAGACGTAAAGGAAGTAAAAGAAAGAGAAGAAGTAGTACAAGTAGTACAAGTAGTACAAGTAGTACAAGTAGTACCTTGTCCAAGTACTAGAATAGTATATTAGATATAGTGTATAGTATATCCTCTCCTCGCTACTCCCCTTCTTTCCTATGTATAGGAATCTCCGTTCTATTCTATAAAGATTACTAGGCTTTCCTTTTCATTCTAATCCGAGCTAATCGTATCTTTCTATCCTCGCTAGAGTATTAGATAGGAAAGGCTAGGAGTGGTCTAGAGGCTAGATCTAGTAGGTCTAGAATACAAGGAGAATTAGGGGTAAGAATAGGGTTAAAACAGGGCTAGACCCGGAAAAATAGAATTAAGGGTTAAAGCGGGGCTAGAATCTAGCCTCTAGCGGCTAGCGCTCCTATAGAATTAGAGGTAAAAATAGGGTTAAAACAGGGTCGGAGTCTAGACCTAGAACAACCGTAGAATCAACGGTTAAAGCGGGGCCTCTAGCCTCTCCTTCCTACTCCTATCTAGAACCTAGCCTTTCCTTATCCTATTCTATCTATCTAAGCTTCCCGTCACTCCTTTCTACTCCTTACTAGCCGTAGAGGCTTTTCTATTCCTTTCTAAAGGGCCTAGAAGGGAAAGGAGGGGAAATACTATTCACTGATTAGATACAATAGGAGTAGTAGAGAATATAATAATTTTATATTGTTGTTTACAGAGAAATAAAGTTAAAAAATCTTTAGGTGTTAAGCTCCTCAGGCACTAAAGTCATTGCTTTCTATTAGTCTAAACCACTTAAAAGTGGGTCCATTTCTAGCTATACCTAATCTAGGTTCTTAGCATAATAATTAATAAAATTCAGCTTTTTTCCGTTATAACGTTATTTCTTAATCAGGTCCTAGATTATTTAATTATGCCATCCCTATCTACGTAGACCTCTAAAAGCCTAGCGCTAAGCTCCCGCTCCCATTCCCTCGCCGCACGCCAAGCTCACCCAAGGCTATACCTATAATAACCCCACCAGTAACAGTACGCTATAGTGATTAAGCCTTGGCGAAACAGTTTCCAGGTTGTCTCTATAGGTGTCCTTACTACACCTACACCACACAGCGGTACCCCTGTACCACCAACCCCCGTAACCCCCCCCTTACCATGTACTCAAGTACTCTATATATTAAACTTATCAAGTAAAGGCGGTAGACTACTGAGAGTTGCTCCCTTCAACAAGTTATTGGTCCAATCAGGGCCTTAAACCCTAAATTTTAGCGAAACCAGCGATATAAAGACACAGATTTAGGCAATCTAGACATGTTGAGTTTTCTCAGCTACCTACAGAGTACCTACCTAGGTGCAATCTACACAAGGGGCAGCAGCTGTAATTATCCAGCCTCTTTAATCTATCCACGGCGGGGTGGTTGGTGTACCCACAGTTTGGTAATCTAAGAACACTTCCAGACCAATTAGAGAACTGTTTTCAACATGTCTTTAGCCTTTATGCAGAAAAGTCCCAATTACGAGAAGTGTGGCTCATCTTCAACACTTACCGAATTTCAAGTCCGGATTTAAACCTGTTTTAGGAGGCTATAACCCAACAGTTGGCAATCTGGGAATGCTTTCCAGGCCAATTGAAGATCAGTTTTCCACACCTCTTGACGCCTTTGAAGTTTGGGCAGAAATAGCCTTGCCACGTACGTAGGCATGGACTCCTTCCAACAGTTGGTAATAGTCGAAGAATCCTTTCCAGACCAATTAAAGATCAGTCTTCGCCAGGTCTTGAAACCGTTGAGCAGAAAAAGCCCAACGACGAGAGGTAAGGCTTATTTTGAGGTGGCCTGGCTGGGAAAGTAGTCTTGTCTTAGATTCTGACCAACTGTCGGTATAGGTAGCCCCCTTCTCGCGTACTTCATAGTTCTATTTACTACAAGACCTTTCGTTGTAAGGACAGAGACAAACTTGAACTTATCTCCTACAAGCGAGACTTCTGAGATTCATTCATTATGCCGCATGCACCACAGCCCCCAGCTCCAGCTCCAGCTCCACCTTTCACCAGATTTGCAGTTCCTGCTGCTGTGTCTCCCTCTACCTATTTGCCCTCTTTGTCACGACCACCTGGTCCCTCTGCTCCTGCCTCTGCCCTCATGGACGAAGGGGTTTTTGCGAAAATCATTCCAGTTAGTCCAGACGCTTGTAGGGGATTCAGCGACGCTGTGGAATTTCTCAAGAGCATTCCCCAAGGCGACGACGAAAATCAGTGGCTTCACTGCCTCAATTTTATGAATTATGAGCAAAGCAAGATCTCTGGAGATTGGAATTCCTCTTTATCATCATCCTATACCCCTTGGCTCCCCTGGACTGGCTATTATGTGCTTAGGGTTAGGGTTAGGGTTAGGGTTAGGGTTAGGGTTAGGGTTAGGGTTAGGGTTAGGGTTTAAGTGTTGGTGTAAAACAGGGTGAAACAATATACTCTCTTTGTGAAGTATGATAATCGATTAAAGGGCTAACTAAGGATGAAGTGTTCGAGG
>UNPR01000439.1:0-10800 GCA_900536425.1 Hymenoscyphus linearis
TGGCATCGAGTCCTTGGTTTGCCTAGCTGTTCCTGGCTATTCCTGGCTCTGGCATCGAGTCCTGGCTTTTCCTGGCTTTGACTGGCTGTCGCTCGAGTCCTCCCTGTTCCTGGCTGTTCCTGGCTCTGGCATCGAGTCCTGGCTCTAGCATCGAGTCCTGGCTCTGGCATCGAGTCCTTGGTTTGCCTGGCTGTTCCTCGCTATTCCTGGCTCTGGCATCGAGTCCTGGCTTTTCCTAGCTTTGCCTGGCTGTCGCTCGTCGAGTCCTGGCTTTCCTGGCTTTGCCTGGCTGTCGCTCGAGTCCTCGCTGTTCCTCGCTATTCCTGGCTCTCGCATCAAGTCCTCGCTGTTCCTGGCTATTCCTGGCTCTGGCATCGAGTCCTCGCTGTTCCTGGCTGTTCCTGGTTATAGCATCAAGTCCTCGCTGTTCCTGGCTATTCCCGGCTCTGGTATCGAGTACTGGGTTGTCCTGGCTGTCCCTGCGAGTACTGGCTTTGCCTGGCTGTCGTACGTACTTGTCTGTCCTTGGGTGTCTGATACTAATAGCTATATACGACAGATGATACGCGGACGAACGACGAACGACAAACGACGACGAACGACGACGACGAACGATAGTGAGGATACAAGGAAGGGAGATATAAGGAAGTGGGATATAAGGAAGTGGGACATAAGGAAGTGGGATAGAAGGAATGTGGGCTGGCTATAGTAGGGTAGATAGGATTATTGTAGCATTTGTTATAATACGACGTGTTCTCTAATAGTAGCGTAGCCACAAAAATAACGCAAATAAATTAGAACCTATCTAGACCTGATTCGGAATAGCTTTAGACCTAATTCGGAATAGCTGTAGACTAGCTTCGGAACAGCTTTCGACTAGCTTCGGAATAGCTTTCGACTACGTTTCGAATAGCTTCCGATTATTTAGCGGATTAGGGTCCGATCAGATCAAGGAGTTATCCCCGGTCCGAAGGTATTCGGATATAAGTTCGAAGGTGTTCGGATAAGTAGTTCGAAAGTGATCCGAAAGTGATCCGAAAGTGATCGGAACGTGATCCGAAGGTAGTTGGAAAGTAGTTGGAATGTGATCGGTAAAAAAATCCAACTTGTATTGAATATATCTATAGTCTGGCAGTACAGTAACTGTAGACCTTCCCCTCTAGTTAGGATAGATATAGGTAATTTAGTATAGGATTTCCTAGATAAGTTCGATCCCGAAGGTATATATAGATAGCTAGAGAGCCTTGTTTATTCGCTACACTAGGTGGTTTACAGCTATCACCTACGAACAGGCGTCTTAAGAAAGAGTTTAGCTAGAAGTAAAGGAAAAGAAAGGAAGGACATGTTTTTATAGTTTATAAAGGTTAAGGAGGGTTGTAGGCCTCCTTGGCCAGTTAGCCCCTAAGTCTTATAGCAGTAATATTCGTCGCCTAGTAAAACCGGGGTCTAAAGTTACCGTATATAGATCCCTAGAGGCATAAAAGGAAAAGAAAGGAAAAGAACGCTAAACCAATAGAAGAGAAGGAAAGAAGTAAGAAAACGGATTAACTAGGCACCCTAGCCAGTATATATCCTAGCGTAGAAACTAGTTTCCCCTAGGAACTTAGTAAAGTCCTTTAGGGACGCTATAAGGCGCGAGAGATATTCGATAGCCTCTCCCTTATTATATAGAGGAGGCTTTGGCTTTAGGGGCCACTTCGCGAACTTATATATTATCTTTCGATAGAAAATAAGGTATATAGGGGTCTTGTCTTTGTCGTACGCGTAGACTAGTTTTATACTCTTATACTTAAACTTCTTATAGTACTAGGTAAAGTCGCTATATCCCGAGCAGATAGCGAGGAGTCGATAGAGTATATTCCGGGGGAGATCAAGGTAGGCGTAAGGCTTAACCTAATAGAACATATTAAAACCTTTATACTACTTAGAGAGCTTCTCGCTTTAGTAGTCCTACTAGGACGTTCGTACCTACGTATAAAGCTCCCTTATAACGGATTTAATGCCGCTGGTCGTAGGTTGTAAGGCTAGCCCTACATCCCGAGGGGTATGTTTAGTACCTTCGTTAGCTAGCTTGTCTGCCGCTTTATTGCCCTCGATGCCTATATATCTAGGGGACTATTTAAGTTAGACGTCGTATATAACTATAGCTCCTTAAAGATTAAGGAAGGCCTATTAAGAGGAGGACGAGGCGTCCCCCCTTATATACTAGATAACTAATGTACTATCGATATAAAGTGTTATCTGTCCCCGGGTCACCTCTGGCAGAAGTGCTATAACGCGCTCTGTACCCCTCTACGCTCCTATTACCTTAGTATTAAAGACGTAGGAGACGCTGTTAATAAAGCTATAGCCCTTAGCGATCTATCGTTAGCCCTAGTAGATAGCGTAGCTATAGCCTACTTATCTACCTCTATTCTCGTTATACTCTAACCTGTCTAAGAAGACGGTAACTTATAAGTCGTCTAGGGTAAACTACTATTCCTTAAAGTCCTCGGAGGTAGTTTTCTTATCGACGCCCTATATAGGGTCTATCCGACAGCCTAGAGAGTAGTACGGCGGGACTAGCTTAGGTCGAGGGGCGTCTAGGATAAGGGCGCTTAGGCGTTATACCTTAGTCTTCGCCCTTTATCGAGTTCCTATACTATAACCTCTTATAATTATCGAGGGTTCGATTCGTCTAACAAGCGGGTGTACGACGTCTACTGTCTTAAGGCGTATAGCGAACCTTAGCTTAGCTTCCTCGAGGGCTACTATAGTAAAGGGTAGACTAGCGTCCTAGAAGAGTAAGATAGTAGGTGTGGTTTTCTATATAGGTAGGACTCCTCTCGCCGCTAGAGCTAGTATATTATCGACGACGCCGATATACTAGCTATTTTATACGCTAACTATGTCGTCGCGTTCCCTATTCCTCTAGTGTCGTAGGGGTTTCGTTCTCCTAGCGTACTACGCCTTAGTCCTATAGAGAACTAAAGGAAGTACGTAGGTAATTACTACCTTCCTAAGTGACAAAGCGAGGGGCCTGTATATCGTCCTTACTAAGTTATAAATATAGTATAACACCTGACCTTACGGGCTTTAGCGGTACGCTTAGCGATATATCTCTAGAATATAAGCTTTCTGTCGAACTACTAGCGAAGGGCCGGCTAGTCCTTTGGCTTTAGTACCGAGGTAATAGGAGTGATAGTAAGCTGTTCGTTAACTACGTACATAGGGTTAAGAGAGCCGGTGCGCCTAGTTAGGTAGATTATCTCGAGCTTCTTAGGCGCGAATATAATCTTGTTCTCGTTGCCCTAGTTAATAATACTCTATACGTCCTCTATAAGTAGTCGGACATTCTTATTAAGGTCCTCTAAGGCCCTATATAGGTAGATGTCGTTAGTATACCTAAAGCGAAGCGCCTTGTCCTACGCTAACAGCTCGGCTAGGTAGAGTATATAGAGGATTAGAGAGAGTAGGGACCCTTAAGGGGTTCTATAGCCTACCGTATACTATACCGTAGTCGTCTTCTCTAGTCGTACCGTACCCTTACCCTTCGATCCGATAGGAAGCCGTTAATAAGTCTAAGGAGGGAGAGTAGAAAGCCTTGTTCCGTCATTCGCTTAAGGAGCCTACGCTTTAGTAGTACGTCGAAAGCTCCTTATACGTCTATAGTCACTATTGTAACTTATAGCCTAGCAGACATTATAGCCTCGACGTCGTATATAAACAATATAATAAGATGTATAGTAGAGCGCTTAGGGAGGGCCCCTCTATACTATAGGCTTACGAAGCCGCTAGTAAGCGCTGTCTAGGTAATATAGCGCGTAATAATCCTTTCGAGGCCTTTAGATATATAGGAGAGGAGGGCGATCGGGCGCTATAAGCGAACCGACGTCTTATCCTTCTTACCTACCTTTGGGAGTATTATAACCTCGGCCAGTTTCTAGGACTATAGGAAGTAGCTAAAAGCTAGACAGCCGCTATACAGTCTGTAGATAGCTAACTTAATCGTAGGCTAGCACGCCTTAAGGAGGCGGACTATAACTCTATTAGTACTAGAGGATGTACTAGACACTCCTATAACGTTACGTTCGACTTCCTTAATTGAAACGGTTATATCCTACTTAAGGTTACTTCTTCTGTCTTAGTTAAGAAGTAGATCTTGTTTAAGATCGTTAGAGCTGTCGAATCGGCCTAGAACCTCCGCTCATAGAGCCTGTACCTTCTCTATTATATCTTTAATCCGAGTTCTATCTACTACTAGAGGGGAGGATTTAAGGTTATTAGTAATCTTATACTAGTCGATAACTCTATATAGGGCCTTATCGTCCTTTACGCCGTTAATTATATTCTACTAGGAGTCCTTCTTTACATTATAGACAACTGCCTAAAACTCTTTAGTCTACTTAGAGACCTCTCCTACCTTTATAAACTGTCGTCCCTCTAGGTGTCCAGTATAGGTATCGCGGTACTCGTCCGTCTACTAAGGCGTCGTATACCTAGTCCCGCGGTCCGGTTTCCCTACTGTTTTAATCGCTATATAGAGTATCTCCGCTAGACTCTCGGCGTAGTTGTCGATCTAGAGCGTTATAGTAAGGGTCTAGGGGTCTAAGAGCCTTACGACCCCTATTTCTACTAGTCCCCCTAGAGGCTCTAGCTAGGACTCCGACACCTTATAGTTAAATTAGTTAAGTAGTACTCTTCCTCTACCTAGAAGGGTAGTAACTTAGGTATAGTAGTCGGATCCTATATATATGTCGTCCTATACTATAGTACTCGTAAAGGGGACGTTCGAGAATATTAGATCGAGAACGTGGCTAGCTCTCTAGGTAGGATTACTAGGCACGCCGATAAAGTCTATCCTACTAGTACTCAACTATCTCGCTAGATCTACGCCCCTATATAGCGATTCTACGCCCGGCTTAAACTTGTTGTACTAGGCGTTAAAGTCTCCTCCTATAACGTATTTATTAGACGGGAGAAGGTGTATAAATAACATAGTCTATTACCTCGTAGGTCGTAGGTTCTCGGTATACGTTTAGAATAAGAAAACTATTAACCTTAATCTAAACTATATCCCTGTCGTTAATAGGCTTCCTCTATTAAGTCTATAGGCCTATACCCTTATAGACGTAGGTTATAACTCGAGGTCTCTCTACTTCTCTTTCTATCCTTTCCTAGTAATCCTATAAGTTAACTAGCGCGTAGTAGTCGTATCCTAGATAATTCTATATTTTAGTACCTAGGTATATAAAAGGTTCTTATATATATACTACGTCTATCCTATTCTCGAAGGCGAGAGTAAGGAGGGTAATATAGTATAGTAAGGACTTACCTATGTTTACCTAGGCTATTTAGATGTCCCTAGGCGGTGTTTGTCGTTTATAGCTAGAGCCGTCTTGTCTACTCCCTCTCTTACTTATATTCGGGGGGTAAGGAGGTGTTAACGTCTATATCTCCGACGTCCTTATTACTCTAGTATACCGCTAGGGCTCCTTCGCTTAGGTTTCGATTAGAGGTGGTGTTTCGGCGCGGCCTTTAGCTTATAGTCACTTATAAGGACGTCGCGCTATCCTCGCGTAGTCTTATAGGATATATGTTAGCGGTCTTCGCTACCGGGGCGGGAGTAGGAGTCTAGGGAAGGCCTTTATCCTTATACTCCTAAATCCTCGACCTAGGCCGCTTCTTACCCTTAGCCTCTTCGGCCGTTGTCTTTTGTCCCCTAACTAGCGTCTAGGGAGGTTGTTAGTCTTAGGTGCCCTCTAGGACCCCGCCTAGTAGTAGGGTTCCCGGGGCGGCTTAAGGATTAGTATCCCTATATTCCCTATCCCTGTGTCTATAGATTATATTAAGTTACTTCTAGGCTTAATAATCCTACTATTCTTATAAATAGTCGCCGCTAGGCAATTCTAGTGGCCAGCCCTAAAAGGGCCGTAGTAGTTCGCGTATCTTACCCCCTTAGTGTAGTTTAGCCTAGAGGGGAGTCGAGGCGAGTACTATAGTTGTTATACCTCGAGTATCGGGTATATTTAACTAGGTTGTAGTTAAAGTTTCTTGTCGATAAGCTTTAAGAGCTCGCTAGTGTTAAAAAGCCGGAAGGGCTTAACTATTATAAGGAAGGATACTATCTAAGTGACCTTCTAGGTATAAGGATTTACTCTGACCTGGGAGGGTTAATAGCTCACCGGTCTACACCTAGTTTATATAAAGACCTCCTCCTTCGCCATATCCTTATTAACCGTTATATTCCTTCCGATTAGTTAGCAAAGGGTATAGGGGACGCCTAGGACAGCGTAGTTAACCTATTTTTTAGGGACGCGAACTAAGGTGGCCTTAAAGGCCCAGATAATAGCCTCTTTACCCTCCTAGGTAAGGAGGAGATCCCTTATAGTAAGATTAATTAGTAGAATCGACTATCCTATCTTTATAGGCGTAATATCTAGAATCTACGCTATTATTATCCCCTCGATTTTAGTATAGAGTTCCTATTAGAGGGAGTACGCCGCCGGCCTATTAAGTAGAGCTTCTAGTTCGATTAAGACAAGGACCTACTTGTCCTTGTATTATTATAGAGCCTCGGTAGTAACTGCCGGGCTAAAAGGCGCTCTATGTGATGGCTCGAGTGAATGAGGTCACGTGTGGGTTTGTTGATTGAATGTGGTTACGTGTAGGTTTGTTGATTGAATGTGGTCACGTGTAGGTTTGTTGATAGAATGTGGTCACGTGTAGGTTTGTTATGTAGGTTTGTTGATTCGCTTAGTAAATGTAGTTATAGATAGAGCTGCTGCCTTAACTAGCCTAATAGGGCATAGCGTGGATTCTTTATTGTAGACTATAAATAATAGCTAGCTCTAGGACTTTCTTAGAAGGCTCGCGATCAATCTCAACCTTATTCTAGAGTAGTCTTTTATACGCTCCTAGTGATTCCCTAATATATTGATCGCCTTCTTCTAAATCGAGTTCGACTTGACCTAGTCGTCGTACTCGCTATGTCTTTCCCTCCGAATACAACTTATAAGGAGTTCGGTGCTCTATTAGCTGTAGCTTCTAAGAATTCCGACCTCGTCGTACTCTACAACTTTAATAACGATTGGTTTATTCGAGTGTTCGCTAACCTTACTTACTACCTCCCTTCGATAGTCGCGAACTAACGCCTAGAATCTTAATATCTAGAACTAACTTTATATTAATAAGGTTAGTATACTTTAGTCATAGGTCTAAGGACTTATCGATTAATCTAGTTAAGTTCTAGACCTTTAGGATTAAGTTATAGGTCTTTAGGGTCAACTTTAGTCGTATACCGATTAGACCGATTAGGTTACAAATCTTTAGAATTAAGTTACAGGTCTTTAAGGCCAAATTAGGGATTACTAAGGCTAGATTTAACAGCTCTCTACTACTAGTTCCTCGGATACTTAAGCTTAGATTATAGGTCTGTAGAACGATATCGCTGCTCTTTAAGCTAAAGTTACACGCGAGAAGGGTTTAGCGGTCTACTTTTAGAATTTAACTACAGGTAGTAATACTAGTGGTAGTAGTGGTTCCTCCTCGAAGCGCTACCGAGATCCTCTCCCTTTTAGTAGTAAGGACCGACATAAGCCTGCCGATTTATAAAGCTTTATTTAAGACGTCAAGATTAAGTTAAGTATAAATGCTAATTGGTAGACCACCGAGCCCGAGCGTATAAAGTTTGTACTCGGTTACTTAGAAGGAAACGCGCGCCGACACTTCGATCGATATCTCACTCCTAATACCGCTTTTAAGGTAACTATAAGTTCCGTCTTGTAGATGTTCGACTATTTAACATCTACTTATAGTAATAAGTTTAGCCGATAAACAGCTATAAAGTTACTTTTAAACAAGAAACAAGGACAACGTAATACTATTAAGTTTTTAAAGGCCGCCCTTTACCCCGAGGTACACCGTCAAGTTTTAAGTAGAGGCGGTTATTTAGAGAATATTTAGTTAGACAATATAATTAAGTTAGTTAAGACTGCTTATAACACTTGCTTAGCAGCTTTAATACCCGGTTACGCTAAGAAGGGTACTACTATTACAGTAGTCCTATAATCCACTGCTGCTGCTGACCCTATAGAGATCGACGCTACTCGGGTTAGTACTACTAAGCCTGTTTAGACTTAGAAGTTTATTAATAAGAGACGAATTCCGCGTAATTAAGATAAACGTAAGGCTCGTCGAGAGTTTTAGTTTAAAACAATTTATACTTCTACTATTCTAGCGACAAGTACGCTAAGACCGCCTACCTAGCTTTAAAAGTAAAGGAAGATAAGAAGAAGGAGGAAGAGAAGAAGTTAAATAAGGGAAAAGCCTAGTCTCTAGTGATAGTCGCCCTTAGAGACGACGAACAAAGAAGATAAACTTAGTATTATTGTCGTTAGAGGAAAGATAGAAAAATATAATAGAGATTCTATATAGGTTATTAGATAAAAATAAGAACCTAACTTTATTTATATACTCTCTACTTAACTCTAGCGCTTCTGTCAAATGTTTTATTAATTCTAATTTTACGTAAAAACAAGGATTTTTATTATACCCCCTCTCCCGACCTCGCCGATTACGAACTGTTAATAGTACCCCCTCGTCTACTAGGGATATTACTTACGTTACTGTCCTAGACCTTTAAGTCGGCAAGTATATCGACCGGGACTAACGATTCTATATTACTAAATTAGCCTCTTATAAGGTTATTTTTAGTAAACCCTAGCTTTCGAAACATAATCTAGTAGTAGATTAGAAAGCTAATAAGATTACCTTTACGTCGACCTCTTATACTAAGTCTTACCTCTTAAAAGGTTTAACTAAGTTAGTTGTACCTACGCGGGACTCGTATACTTATGTCCCTCCCCGAGTTAGTACTACCGTATTCTAGACTCTTACGAAGATAGACGATTCTAAAGTTTTTAGCCTCTTAATTTATAAAATTAATTAGCGTCTTAAAGTCTTAGGCTATAAACCTAAACTTAAGGACGTTAACGCTCGCCTTTATTTAGCTCGAATAGACGACGGCATTTTAGGCCACGAACGTACCCTAAAATTCTACAGACTCTAACACACGATTTGTTAAACAACGCGCTACTTCTATATACCTCGTCGGAGTTAGTATAGACGATATTTAGAAAGCCCTTCGTCTATAGGAAGTTGTCGACCTAGAACTACTTTTGCCGGGCTATTTAAAGCCGTTCTTCTCTGTTTTTAGTTAGACAGATACTAACTCTTTACTACCTTATCGGGACTACGATATTTATATTGAGCTTAAGGAGGGAGTAAAACCCCCTTATAGACCCCTATATAATATGTCGGCTAACGAGCTTTTAGTACTCTGTAAATATCTTAAAGAGTAGCTCGATAATGGATTTATTCGTACTAGTATTTTACCTACTACTTCTCCTGTCCTGTTTATTAAGAAACCTAGTAGCGGCCTCTAGTTTTACGTAGATTACCGACGGCTTAATAATATCTCTATTAAGAATCGGTACCCTATTCTATAGATTTAGGAGACTTTACAACGCTTGAGTAAAGCTAAGTACTTTATAAAACTTGACGTTATTAGGGCTTTTAACCGTATCCGAGTTAAGGAAGGTGACGAGTGGCTTATAGTATTTAACACTTGTTACGGCTTATTTAAGTCTCTTGTTATACCCTTTAGGCTAACTAATACGCCTGTAGTTTTTTAGGCCTAGATTAATAAGGTTTTACGTCCTTTTCTAGATATCTTTTATACTACTTATCTAGATAATATTCTTATATTCTTAGACGATTTACTCTTCTATCGCTCTTATGTAGAGCAGGTCCTTAGTGTCCTTTAGGAAGCCGGGTTATAGTACGATATTAGGAAGTGTGAATTTAAAGTTACTAGTGTTAAGTTCCTCGGTATAATTATTACTATAAACGGCGTCTAAATAGACCTTGAGAAAGTCTCTACTATTATTAACTAGTCTATTCTATCTTACCTTAAGGACCTCTAAGCTTTTATCGGCTTTACGAACTTTTACCGACGCTTTATTAAGGGATTTAGTAAGATAGTTAAACCACTTAATCTTCTCTCTATTTAGGGTGTTTAGTAGGATTAGAATAAAGTATATAATATAGTGTTTTAGACTTTAAAGGACGCTTTTGTTTTAGCACCTATTCTAGTTTATTTTAACCCTAAGAAGGAGATCGTCCTAGAATATAATACTTCGGATTATATTATAGCCGTAGTCTTGTCCTAGTAGTACGACGGCGTTCTTTACCCTATAGTATTTATATCTAAAACCTTTAACCCGGCGGAATATAATTATAAGATTTATAATAAGGAGTTGTTAGCTATTGTTTATACTTTTAAAAGCTAGAAGTCCGAATTATATAGCACAGCTTATCCTATTATAGTAATAACCGACCACTCTAATTTAAAGCACTTTATAACAATAAAGGACTTATCTCGACGACAGGTTCGCTAGAGCGAGTTTCTCTCGGAATTTAACTTTGTTATTAGCCCTTAGAAAGGAGTAAAGCATCGGAAACCAGACGCTCTTACTCGACTTTCTTAGGACCTCCCTAAAGATAGTACTAATCCTCGTTTATAGTACTAAAAACAAGTACTTTTAGAGCCTTAGAATCTTCTTCTTTTGTCCTCTACTAAGTTAGATAATAATAAGACAGACGATTATAAAGTTATAAGACTCTTCGAGGATAGGTATAGTATAGACGAGTCCGAAACCGAGTTAGACCCCTTCTAGAGACGAATTAAGACCGAACTTAATTAATATAATTATACACCTTACTCGAAGGAAGTCTCCTTATCTAAATATATAATTAAGG
>UNPR01000040.1:0-261640 GCA_900536425.1 Hymenoscyphus linearis
ACATCTTTGATACAAGTAACGAGTTCACTTCCAAGTGAACAACCCGATAGTCTTCTTCTTATCATAGCATACCAACCAGCGAACACCCAGCCAAGTTTAGTTAGCCCGATTGAGTATTCGTTACACTCGGCTAGCTAAAATACTGAACCGAGCCGGTCACAAAGTTGACTTTCAATTCCTTAACTACCTAACCAAGTTCTGCGAGCATTATTAAATAAATTAGAAGTCTCCTAGAAGGTTTAAATTTACTATCTACGACGATAGGGAATTTAACTATAACGTATACGTCGACGTGTACGACATCGATAGAGGGAAGGTACTATACTATATAGACGAGTCTACTAGCTTTTAAGCCGCGAGGTAGATTAGGGTATTAGACGCTAGAACAACCTAGGAGCTATTCTAGGCTATGTAGATCGACAGCTACCTAGGACTACTAGACTTTATTACGTACGACAAAGGTATAAACTTTTATTATATAGAGTTTAAACTGT
Source organism: Hymenoscyphus linearis (assembly GCA_900536425.1). NCBI lineage: Eukaryota > Fungi > Ascomycota > Leotiomycetes > Helotiales > Helotiaceae > Hymenoscyphus > Hymenoscyphus linearis. Next base: position 495 of record UNPR01000040.1, read on the forward strand.
TCGCTAAAACAATAAACTATAATGTTATCTCTGTACCTATTAAGGTATACTAGTCCGTCGGAAAAATCAAGAGATACTACGTACCGCTTAGGCGAGTCTACGAGATATTAAAAGAAGAGCTACCATCAATCGGACCCGATGCGAGGCTGTAAATGGCAGTCAAAGCTATAAACGACATAGTAGGCCTAGACGGCCTGATTCTAACCTTACTAGTATTTAGCGCGTATCTAAGAATGAGTGAGGACAGTCCTCTAGCGTTAGAAGTGGCCTAGCGCGTAAGCGCCATAGTAAGAGCAATAGATGAGCTTCGTAAGTATCGAGCCCGTAGGTCTGTTCGAGACGCACTCGGTATAAGGAATAGACTATTTTCACATCTAGACTAGATACCTATCGGAGCCCTTGTAAAGGTATAGAGAGAGAAAGGGAAAGGCGGGGAGTAGACGAGACCATACCTACTGACGAAAATATCTAGCGAACTCGTTATAGCTACTGTCAACGGCATAAGTAAGGAATTTAGGGCAACGGTAGTACGACTATACAACAATAAAGCTATTAAAACACCGCCAGCAGAACCACACTAAAGTAATTTAGGGCCTATATCAGAAGAACAACCAGATCGGACTACTACCTAACTAAGCGATAGGATACTAAGGAGCCAGCGACTAGCGGAGACGCCTACAGAGGGCTAAGAAACGTCACCTCATTGGCAGCAGCAACCTACTACTACTACTACACCACCGCTACCACGGTAGGAACAACAAGTAAGAAGAGGGCGAGGAAGACTAAGGAGATATAGACCAATATAAGAAGACGGATCCTACATACTCTACATAAATTAGCTCGGAACAGGCACGTATCTAAGCTTCGTAGGGAGCGAAGGACTAACGAGGCAAGAGTAAGAAGCAGATGACAAGGAACTACTCGGCTTGACTAGAAGGTAAGTAATTAAAGTTATTAACAGTTCTAAAGTGCCGCTAGGGGAGAGAATCTTTAATTTAAAGTTTATTTGAGAGGTACGCGAAAAAGGAACTCCGACAGAATATATTAAGTCGCGCTTAGTAATTCAGGCCTAGGGTGATATAGGAAAGTCTCTTGTACTTATAGAGTTACCTATAATCTAACAAGTCAGCTAGAGACTTATATTAACAATAGCCTCGCTTAAATCCTTTAAAGAATTTAAGCTATTTCTACGAGATATTACTTAGGCGTATACGTAGTCCTCTACCGAGCTAAATAGACAATTCTACGCCAAACCTCCTCGGAACCTACCTATACTAAAGTGGTAGAATAAGATACTACTGGCGATTAAACTATGGTACGGAATCCTAGAATCTGAGAACTACTAGTTTAAGACGTACTTAACCTTCCTTACAGATAGGCTTAAGTGCCGGATGTTGACCTACGACTGTTGTCTGTTGTTCGTTAACGAGCCGAAAGCTCGAGGAATTGTCGGCCTTTAGACTAACGATATACTACTACTAGCGAACGAGGAGCTCGTAAAGCGAGAACAGGATGAGTTAAAGGCTGCTAAATTTACAGCAAAACCGAGAGAAGAACTAGCAGTCGGAAACTCAATTAAGTTTAATAGAGGAATAATATTAAAGGCTTTAAATAGAACTCTTAGACTTAGCTAGGAAAAGTGGGCAAAACAAGTAGAACTTGTATAAAATAAGCCTACAGACTCCTACGGTACGAGAGGTAAGGTAAGAGAGTTACTGTCGACTTAAAAGTAGTACGAAGCGTAAAGGGTAAGAGCGGCCTACCTGGCTACGATTTCGCTACCAGAGGCCTCCTTTGACCTATCCTACGCCGTACAGGCTAGAGATCCGAGTAGAGAGGACATTAGCCTACTTAACAAGAGGCTGTCTTAGATTAAAGAAAACACCTCTAGAGGACTTAACTTCGTTAAGCTTGACGACGCCTCACTACTCCGATTAATACTATTTACAGACAGAGCCTTCGTAAACCTACAAGATCTTACTTCCTAGCTCGGCTACGTTTTAGCGCTAGCTAACTCCTATAACAACGCTAACATTATCTACTAGAACTCCTCTAAATGTAAGAGAGTTATAAGAAGCGTGCTAGCCTTAGAACTGTACGCTCTAAGCAACGGTTTTAACATGGTATACTCGGTTAAATTAACGATTAACAACATCTTAAATTCGTAAGTAACACTCGACGTCTATACGGATTTAAAGTCACTTTACGACTACGTTATAAAGCTCGGTACTACTAAAGAGAAGCGACTTATGGTAGATCTACTATTACTACGCGAGGCCTTTAAACGTAAAGAGATAGACAACATCTCTTAGATATAAGGCAAGGATAACCTAGCCGACGTAATAACTAAGTTAAAGTATAACAGCGCCCTAAAAGAAATTATTAACACAAATAAGATCCGCTTCTAGGCCAACGAGTGGGTAGAACGTACCAGGAAAGAAGAGGAGACAGCCAAAGCTTAGGGAACACGAGTTTATGATTTATTTTTGGTGTTTTTAAGCAATTTGTATTTGACTTATTTTTACCTATTTTTTAGGTGTACTGTCTCTAACGATTTTCCTTTCGCTTATTTCTAAAGATGTTTTGTTTTTACCTATTTAGGTATACTACAGACGATTATTTCCTTTATACGTCGTTTTACAAATCGCAAGGTTTTAGCTACTTTTAAAAGAGCTGCCAGTGTTGCGATATGCCATTGCCAAGCCTCGCTTCGTAGCGCAGGCACTTGCCTGCGCAGGCTAGCTACGCGCATTACCCCTTATTTCCTGCTACAGGCTGCATGCCTCTGAAACGCATATTGCATATATTAGCTGACACGTACTGCTACATGCCTCATACTGCAGCTGACACGTATTACAGGTATTGCAGGCTACATGCCTCATGCTGCATATACTGACTGACACGCTGTAATACAGCTGACGTATTACAATATGCCTGACGTATTGCGATATATATACGTGCTTACGAGCGCAAACGAGTGTTTACGAGTGCAAGCGAGGGAGCCACGTGACGTGGCTCTGATGGATATATTAGGGACCAGTAGCCAGCACTTAATTAGATAAGACGAATATAATATGATACCAACTGGATTACTTCTATTGTATTTGTCCCATTGACCTATAGTCAAACCAACACCTCGGATATCGAACAGTTTTATAAGGCTTACGAGAATTGTACTTAGAACAAGCTATCTTAGCTTAAATACTAAGGAGCTCTAAAACCTTTACCTATACTAACTCAGCGGTAGAAGGATCTCTCTATAGATTTCGTCGGGCCGCTTAAAGAAGTAGACGGCGCTAATTCTATTATAGTAGTTTATAATAGACTTATAAAGGATTGTCACTTATTTCCTTGTTATAGTACTATAATAGCCAAAGACTTAGCGCGGTTGTTTCTTTATATTTAGAAACTCTATAGTCTACTAGATTCTATTGTCTCCGATCGTAGCTCGCTATTTATAGCTACGTTTTAGAAAGCCGTTTATACTAAGCTTTAGATTAGTGTCTAACTCTCTACTACTTATTACCTAGAAACGGATAGGCAGACCGAGATCGTCAATAAGGCTTTTAATTAGTTCCTTCGTTAGTATATTAGTTTTATATAAGAAAATTAGGTAGAATTACTACCTATAGCGGAATTTTCTATATAGAACGTAGTTAATAGCTCTACTAGTATATTACTATTTTTCGCTAACTATAGCTACTACCCTCGGATAAGCTTTAGACTACCTATTTTAGTACTAGCTACAGCCTCTCGGCCTGTTAAATTAAGCGCGAAACAAGGCTCTAGCTTTATCTATAAAATAGAGGATATCCTAAGCTATCTACGTACTAATTTATTAGCCGCTCGGGATAAGATAGAACAGTTCGCTAATAAGACTTAAGCTCCTATGCTAGCGTACCGAGTTAGCGATATAGTATTACTAAGTATAAAGAATCTTACTTCTATACGCCCTATACTAAAGTTCGACTCTAAGTTTATTAGCCCATTCCGAGTACTCTAAGTAGTTAATTTTTACTCGTATAAGCTAGAATTACCCTTCGAATTAGAGGAAATTTATCTAGTATTCTATATTAACCTATTACGACCCGCCGCGGGTATTCTTTTACCTAGATAGGTTAACCCACCTACTCTACCCGTTACTATTAACGTCGACGGTAACGTCTTATAAGCTGTTAATAAGATATTAGACTCTCGGAGAGTCGACGGCGAATTCTAGTACTTAGTTCGGTAGAGAGGTTACGATCCTAACTCTAACACCTAGGAACCTTTATATAACGTTGTCTCTTTAGCTACCTCGTCTATTACCGTATTTAAGAAGCGGTTTCCCCGGAAGGCTAAGCCTACTTATACAGAGCTTACGTAGGCTCTTTAGGACTATGTTTAGCCTTAAGACGCTGATTTACAACATATTTAATGGAGTAAGGGGGGACTATATGTAAGGGTACGAAGCTTAGGTGAATATAGTTACGTGTAGATTTAGGTTATCGATTAAATGTAGTTACGTATAGGTTTATAGGTAGAATGTGGTCACGTGTAGGTTTGTTGACTCGCTTAGTAAATATTGTTTTAAATGTTATTTTAGATGGAGCTTCCCTAATTAGCCTAATCGGGTATAGCGTAGATTCTTTATTATAGACTATAAATATTAGCTAGCTCTAGGACTTTCTTAGAAGGCTCGCGATCAATCTCAACCATATTCTAGAGTAGTCTTTTGTACGCTTCTAGTGATTCCCTGACACTAAGTTAAGGTATTTAGGAACGTACATTGTTGCTGTGGAGGTAATGTAATCACATCCCCTTATCAAAAGGTTTCTCGCAATTCACTTGATTCAATATCATTCTGCTTAATACTCTATCTTTCACTGATGAATATAATATCCTGAGAAATCAAAAATTCGAAATACCTTAAAACATTCTAGTAGACACAAGCACTACCATTGAATAGTGAATAGTGAATGACACACAACCGTAGTGAATTTTCAAGAGTAACTAGCATTAGTGAATAGTCTCAAAGAATCATAGTGAATATTGAATAGTGAATAGTGAATGATACATAACCGTAGTGAATTTTCATCGCATAATCTCACTTCTAGCATGTCTTCACTTCTAGCTTATCCTCACTTCTCGTATGTCTTCACTTCTCGCATAATCTCACTTCTGGCATGTCCTCACTTCTGGCATGTCTTCACTTCTTCACTTCTTCACTTCTTCACTTCTTCACTTCTTCACTTCTTCACTTCTTCACTTCTTCACTTCTTCACTTCTTCACTTCTTCACTTCTTCACTTCTTCACTGCCTTGTCTTGCTTCAAAGATGTCATCCCGCCCCGCCACAACCACGCACGTCGTGCGCACGTTCTTTTGGTCTTGGGCAGCTGCAATTGCCTTGTCGCAAATATCAAACCCTAATGTAGAGTTGCTATTCAAGATAACGCGTTTAGTTCGAAATTTTGACAAGCTGCTAGCAACCACAAGAGAATGTAAGGGAAAGACTTGAGGATACCTTAGAGGAAAGCTCCTTTTTCTACAACTGTTGTAATTTTACGATGGCGGTAGAACCGTCGTAGGCCTAGGACGGTTGTACAATGGTTGTAAAAGGTTACAATGGTTAGCACTCCTACAACGGTAATATACAACGGATTTTATAATGGGGGTTTCCCTCTAAGGTAGGTAGGTACTGTACTCTAGGGACTTCCCCAGAGCAAGCCACCAATCTAGTAAATACTACAGGTCCAAAGAAAGGATGGGTTCATGAGTTTGAAGGAGAGCTTGGTCTAGATTGAATGAAATACAAAATCGCATTCAAACTCTACTATGAGATAGTGAGCGCAAAGCAGGAACTAGATCAGAACCTGGTACATATTAAATACTTTACAGAGAGCAGCAATCAAAGCTCCTACAGACAGTGGGAAAAGTTCGCTCGCAAGCTAAAATCATTATATTTTCTCATGACCCAAGCTTCCTTTGGATCTCATTGTACAAGGCGCATCTGAGAGCCCCACAGTGCCCCATAATGTATCCCTTCATCCCTTTGGCAAATAAAGGTCCATATACCAAAGCCCTAGTATGCTCAGATCCATAGGTATGTGCTGCAACCGAGCACAACCCCTCTATTTCCCCTCTTGTAATATACACCAGAACCTCAAAAGAATCTCCACCACAGGAAGATGATAATAAACAGTCCCAACCCACCAATCGGTCCATATTGCTTTAACAGCAACTCCCAGTTAATTCTTACAGCCGCCTGCTTGTACTTCTTACTATCCTCTCTTAACCTACTGCTCACCTCGCCCATCTTTTCGAGACTATCTCCGCGATATAGCAAATCCTCAATATTCTTCGTCATAACCTTCGTTACATCTCGTAGTTCGTCATTCAGCTTGTCAAGATTCTGCGTGGCGCGGCTGTCGGAGTATGTGGCTTTTGTGCGGGAGATAAAGGTGTCGAATTCCATGAAGGCGTAGGGACGGAGAATGGTGGACATAACTTGTTGCGAGGGGTAGGTGGTGCTGAATTCATTGCTGAGATCGGAGAGGTAGGTGAAGGCTAGTTTTCGGGGGTAGGATCGCTCGCAAATACAGATGTATACTATGTCGGAGGAGATGAGGTAACTAGGAGCGTGTCAGTGGCCATTTCAAGTTATGTACTTGTTCGATTCCAGGAAATGCTAGAAATGCCATTCCAAGGCCCTTTCCCGCCCTTCCTCTGCCACGTTTTCATATCTTGATTCGGCAGAGCACTTGCAAAGCTTGATGGATTTGACCAGCATAACCCCCGCGAAAGAAACATGTCCTTCAACAATAACTCCTTCCGTTAGGCCAGAAGCAATACGATAGGATTCCCTCTTGACCAAAATCCAAAATAATGCTTGCCCTCCAGTGCGAGATGAACTTCATGGTTCTCGAACTGCCTGAAAGAAGGAAAACACCTACTGTATCGTGTATGAACCGCTCTCAATGGACGCCTGTTGTTCCGAGTGTCGACTCAGCTTTCGCAGAATGATTTTGATTTGTGACTTGACTTCGGAGAGGGATGAATCGGTCTATCGTCGTATAAGTTAACTATTCATTGCTTGGAAACTATAGCATAGCGGGCGAGGGTACCTGTTCGTTTTCGTCGACTGAGGCGCAGAGCATAAGGCCTGAGAATTAAGATTAGCGGAATTCTCTTATTTTTCTCAAGTGGTAGTAGCACTTACCATCGAGGCGCGCGATCTGTGTTGATTTGATCATCTTGTTTCTGCGAGCCTGCGCTGTAATTTTCCCTCCTTGTCTTGTCGGTAGAACGCGCGAGCTGTCACTACAATGGTAATCTGGCGGAGTGAGCCCCTTGAATTATTTGCAGAACTAGAGGTTTTCTTTTCCTAATACTTCAGGGTATGGAGTCGGTTGTTGGGGCCAAATAAATGTCCAGACTGCAGTTATGGCGGAAGTGGAATGGATTAAGTGTTCTCACAAAGGCTCAATTGATCAAACTTAGGTATTGGGAGCTCATTGATAGGTAGGATGCGATGCGAAAGTTGTCCTTGGCAAAGCAATATGCCGCTGATTACCCGTTAAACACAGCCCCACCACTAACAACTCCATGTCTTTGCGTATTTTCATTGAACACTTACTCCGTACATTTCGAGATCAGAGTTTGAATCCAAGTCATTTCACTCTCGAGATCCAGCTGAAGAAGAACAACTAACATGACTGTTTTCAAATACAGCCCATTCCAATATCCGACCCTGAGTTACACCTTGTCCAACAGCTCCAACAACAACCAGGGGCCTTTGAGTCTGAGGCTTCCATTCACGGATGCAAGGCCTTGAAAACACTCACATCAGGCTCCTCTCCCACAAGATTTAGTGGAAAATCGGAGTAGAGTAACATATTTCGGCATGATAATAGATAAGCAAAGTTAGTCAATTATTACGTTAATTTCTTTCCCCAGTTATCGCTTGTTGTTAAACCGATTGACTTGGATTGAGGTGTCAAGAACTTTTCTACAAATGTTTGATCAAAGTCAAACAGCCACATCTTCTTTCATATCATGTTCAAGCTTATATTATAAGTTGAAATATTTGCTCTGAATGTATAAAGAGCAACAAAAAGCTATGCATCTTGCTCCTGCCTTGTTACTTTACTCTTCTTTCATTCATTCTCAGATATAAACCAGCTTTGGAATTTTAAAATCTTCAAGTTCTCTTCTTTTCAAACTAACGAAACTCAGGTGAAGGCTGTTCTATAAATTCACCAGCAGATTAGCCGATCATATCAGCGTCATCCCCCCTTCTGAGACCAAGAAAACCCAATACATCTTCGGCAATCAACATCAAACTCTGTCACAAAAGTAAAGATTGTTGAACTCTCTTCATTAAGGAGATTCCAAATCAAAAACTCTCAATCTCAATCTCAACCACCAAATTGACCTCCACGATGAGCAGAAAAGTAAAGCTAAATACCCGCCCCAAAGGCGGCCGATCCCGAAAAGGAAAAGACATTTGGGATCAATTCGAGATCCTAGGATCCGAAGATTCAATAGCCTACCGCGAAGAAATCAACATCCAAGTAAGTTCCAGTGACCCTTCCATCACTATCATCAAAGCTAACAAGCTCCTAGGCAATACTCAATCACCCCACCGCCCAAGCAATCTTCGCCAGCACCAACAACGAGAAAGTCTCAGCACTTCTAAACAGCGGTGAACTCGCCCGTACAGTGACGGAATTTAAAGCTGACGGCGCAGCGGGAAAGCACGATGCAAAATGGATTATAGAGGCTACGGTTGCTTCCGAACGCCGGGCAGCAGGAGATTACGATGAGTTCATACGAGCGCGGTTCATGAGAGATTGGGGTGATGAAGGTGGAGAAATGCTTTCAGATTCAGATTCCGATGAAGAAGCTGGAAAGAAAAAGAAACAGAAATTGGTGGCCAACAATTCGGTTTTAACGCTTAACACGACTACCTCATCTACGGTTAGTAATGACGTCCCCTGTAGCAGTAACGATATGCTACCTTCGAAGAATGGAACGCAAGATCGGACGGTTCGGGAATGCTCGTCTTTCTCGGATCTTTCAGAGTTGGGATCTTCGCCTTCTGTTTCTTTCTTCGATGAGGGCTCGTCTGCTCTTGAGGATAACACGAATAGTGTTGCGTCAACTAACAACTTTCTCCCGTCGATGCAAGTTCTCGATGATCATATGATGGAAGGTAATGGATCAATTCTGAATAATGACCAAGATATTTCCTTCACTGGAGGTTCAGCTGCTGTTGTTTCTAGTTTGCCAGATTCTCAGAATTAGGTCGGTGCTCGACGACAGAAGAGATTTGTGAAGACAGGAGGTTGGTTTCTAAGCTTAGATCCCTAGTTTATGGGTGATGCACTGATCGACAGTTCTGGACTGGGGATGAGATGGGAACGTGATTATATATTTCTTTAAAGAAAAATGATGGTAGCAATGAATGAACTAGCAATAAATCAAATGATTGCACTTCTTTTCTTTTTGGAGTGCCCAATATAATGAGTGAATCCTAAAGACGGCATTGGCAGAAATGTTATTGGTGTCAAGTATAATAAATTGTTTTCGTGGGAATTATTCAAACTGAGACTGAACAAACTTGGGCTGGTAAACCTTCCTCATACATGTCATAGTGCTGCTAATTTATGTTTCTATACACTGGTGGTACCAAATAGTGGCTTTACTCACATATCTCTTGGATCTTCCTCAAGTAAACGAGTATTCTCAAAATCGTGTGTTATACAAAGAATAGCATTGTTGATTAAAAGGCTTGAGCCAAAGTTTGAAGTAACTGACCCATATCAAGCTAGTGACTGACTAGGTATCCACTGAGAAGGTAAACACTCCATCTATACCTAATCAGAAAACATGCGCATGAGCACAAGAACCTAAACAGAATTCATTGAACATAGAGAATACCATGATTCACATTGAGCCCCATCAAAAATATCTCCCGCCCCAACTCTATTGAAATTAAGTGTCAGACCAAATCAAGTAATCATCCATTCATCCAGCACTCGCGACTTTCCAGAGTCATCCTCTGCCTTCTTACTGTTTGACTTACTATCCTATCCCCCCAACGCGCACGCAAACCCCATAAAGACATCGCAAAAATGGCGACGTTCTCCCAAACTCCAAACGATGCATAAAAGCCCTTCCCCGAGAAACATACCCCCATCAAAGCCTTCCTCGTGTTATATACTTTTTCTGTTCGTGTCCTCTTTCCTGGCGTGTGGTCTCCCCGCATCGTACCACACCCTCCTCGCATTATGATCTCCTTCCTATGCTCAGCCTTCAAGTTCAATTTCTTCTACCTCTAGGTCCCCCCATTGGCAGCCCCCCTTTGGGCCCAGAAGGAAGTCCTACAGCTGGTCGTCGAGCACCAGCATTCTTTGGGGGACCATAGTTGTTTGCAGGTGGGGGAGCACTGTACCCGCCTCCTCCACCTCCATAGTCATCTTGTCGGCCATATCCTTGTTGCGAAGAGCCAGGATATGGTCGTTCTGTGCGACTGGGTTGGGCGTAATTGGGCTGGCTATTGTAGCTAGGTTGTTGATTATCGTACGAATTCGATCGCATTTGGTTCACAGGCTCGCGACGGTTCCTGTTCGAATAACCATCCGAGTTTCTGCTTTCCATGACTGGTTGTCTTGGGCCACCACGGGGGGTCCTTAAGCTGCCAGCTTCAGATCCAGCGCTGGGGGACGCTCCTCCTTGGGGTTGAGGGGCAAAGAGGTCGCCCAATTTCTTACCACCCGACGCTGGCTGATAAGGACGTTGCTGCCCTTGTGCTTGTGGTGTGGGCGTATATACGGCCTGTACAGGCTGAGGTGCTGTTTCGCTATATATGTTGAGATGACTCTCTGGAGGATTGAATGTTCGACCTTGCTCGGTATAGTAGCTTCGTAGAACACGTGCAATGTTTGTCTCTTGAGGCGTTTGCCCGTCACTCTCGCCTGCAAGAAGATTTTGTCGAAGGTTGGCGACGCGACTGGAGAAGCCCGAGAAATAGTTCGCCATGTTGCGCGGAGGAGGGAATGCGATAGGAGGATATCTGTGCCAGGCGGAGGACTTGAAGGTATTCCCGTCCCGTCAATGAACGTCGCGAATGTTGAAAGGGGAGTTATGCGGCGTAGAGAATAGAAAGTTGAAGCACTAGAGTGGTGCAGTTGTCAAGTATTTATGAATCCAACGCTAGGTATTGTACGCAGTAACCTCAAGGTGGTTGAAGGTTGAAACATGTTTCGACGGTGAACCCCACACAAGGCTGAAAGCCACTGTACCTACACCGCACTCGGTAGCTAGGTACGGTATCAGCTATCACCTCACGTGGGTCGCAAATAATCTCAATTCACCTTTGCCGATTAAGTAAGAATTATTGTAGAGGTACCAGATGATGAATGCAGGCACAGATGTATTTCAAAACGGTGAAACTGATTTAGTGAATTTTTGACTAGCAAGAGTAATTATTGCAAGTAGCAATACCCATTTTGACACCCAACGCCGAGTTTTGTCTGACAAAAACTCCAGTACTCCACAGCCAAAACTCCTATGTAATAGCTTCATACACAAAATGTAATCAGTTTCGTAGCAGTTGTCGAGGCGTTTCCTCCATCTCCTCTTCATACTCAATCTCCATGCGCGCCAGCTTCTTTGGTTTGGCCTTGGAAACTGGACCCTTCTTCCGCTTTGCGCCAGCAGCAGTACCTTTGCCGTCCTCGCTACTGTCACTATCATCATCATCCTCGTCGTCCTCATCAGTAGCAGCTTCCTCCTCACTTCCAAGCCAGTCTTCCAAATCTCCCAGGTCTTCCTCCTCCTCGCCCAGATCACTGACGTACTCCACTTCCCCAACACCCTCTTCCTCCTCGTACTCCTCTTCATTCTCGAATTCATCCTCCTCAATTCCCTCATCCAGATCTTCGTCCCTCGTGCCTTCTCCACCTCTCTCCAAGCCTTTGAGCACCTTCTTCCAAATAGCTTCGCTGACATTCAATGGCTGGTCACCATAAGCTCCACTTCGTAATCTCTCGATCAGTTCTCTCTCAATTGCCCGTTCCACCTTGGCTGCGGCCTCTGCCTTTCTCTCACGAGTTTCCTCACGCCTTCTAACCTTTGGCGCCAGTCGAGGAACCAATTTTTCGCCGAGTCTCTCATCTTCCTTGGCGATTCGTCGCATGCGAATTCCAACTTGCGTCAATCTGGTAAGTCTTTGCTTGCACTTGTGGATGAGAAAGTTGGGCCAGTAGATCAACCGCTCGTCGACTTGCTGAAGTGCCTTGGCATAGTTTTGCGACAGCTTTATTCGTTCCCATAACTTCGACGGCATGTGCGCGCGCTCGATCGTCTTCATGTAGAGGTAGAGGGTACCAGTGTCGGGGTTTGCGCGAACGGTGGCATACCGAGAGTTTGCGAGTGGGCAAGACTGTCGATTGCAGAGACCGGTGACGTTGTATTCATTGCGACAGAAGTTCTTCTCCTTCGTGGTTCTATAGATGATCAATTAGTGCTTGAAGCTTCGGTTGTACTTGATAAACTAACTTGAGCTTGAAAGAGCAGAACTGCTGGTTGATGACCTGCCAAACAATTTCATCGGACGACATTGCTTCGGATATATACGACTATCTTCAACTGAACTGCGCGCAGTGATGATTCGCGAATGCCTCGTCGTTGTTGTTGTTAAGAGAGGGAAATATTTGGTGGGGTTCAGGTTGGATCGAGTATTTTGAAGAGGCCGATTTTTTTTCTGGGGGCGTAGGTTATTCTGCCGGTTTTAGGCCGGTTCAAGGCGGGCGGTAGCCAATCAGGACCGTTGGGTTGACGTGAGTTGATGGGCCCACATTTTTAGAATGCAGGTGGAATAGACAACCTCATCTGACTTACTCGAGTACCTAGGTAGGTTGGAAAGAACTTTGAGTACCTAGGTAGGTAGTTCAAAATTCGTAGTACAGGGCGGTTGCTTAGAAAGTTCATTTCTCACTACACTACCTAGGTACTTGTCTGTAAGTCTTTGCCTAAGGAAAGAAGTTACCCGCACCTAGCATCAATATACACAGCTCTCCTCGACTAGTCCCCTCATCGTCCGGAATGTGGTCATAAATAGATAGCTGACTGTCACATACGACCATAGACTGAGGAGAATTGGGCATCCCGTCCGCTCTGCCATACACAAGCCTCAGATCGGCAGATTAGTAGTTGGGTGGGTGACCACCAGCGAATACCTGCTGTTGTATGTTTTTTTTTGTTTTTTGCCCCAATCTCACATATCTTGGGATATATATAATTGTGGCCTGGCCATATTGTCTGAACATAAGTAAACCATACCTCATCAAATGTGGTCATGCTTACCTACCTAGTTACACCACTTCAAGCTAGTCCCTTACTTCATTAGTGGTGTTACCTATCTAGCTAGGTACTCTCACTCTCTTTCAGGAACCCATGTCTTCAAGGCAGTAAAGTCCCTTGGGTCGCCGTTGTTTTAGTCGTAGTATTAATGATCTAAATATCCAAACCTTGAGTTTCCTGTCTTTAGATTAATTTTCTCCGAATAACTTCTGTTGAGTCTTCAGAACTCGCGTAGCCTCTGGCATAATATTTGTTAAACCCGGCCAAGGTAAGAGTAATCTCTGGGTTCTCAAGCCCAACATGGATCTGCTGTATTCCATATACTTCTTAGAACAAGATCTAAGCTTCCCCATATTTTCGAAACTCGTAATTTGCCTCAGCGACATCGAACTTGAGAGATAGCATGTCCGACTGATAGAACCTGTAAGCAGCTTTCTGGTAATCAAGAGCGAGAATCGAGATCTTCTAAGGAAACGAAAGTCTTAAATTAGGGAGATTGTAGGCTAGAAAGGGTATCGAATGAGGATAGAGTATTAGTTTTTTTTTTCTTCCTAAGAAAACAATGGGAGTTAAAAGGTTTGGTTGATTTGATAGGATTTTGGAATGTCTCGAGATAACTAAAGTCAATCTAGAGGGCTAGAATAACAACTAAGCCATAGAGACGCCTCCTTCTCCCAAAACGGTAGAACGAGACCAGCGATGGGTCACATGATCTGCCTCGATTTTCTAGTCCTCCCAAGGTCCATTCTAATCTTCATGAGTATGGAAGATAGATAGCCAGGGACATATGAGCAAAACCAAAAAAAACTCTCAACCTTCCGTTGGAACATCCTCCCCAAACGGCCAGCCATCTTTACTCCATACATCCCCACCTCTGATCCAAGTCCCCACACTCTCAACCTCCTCTATCCCTAACTTCAATTCTCCATCCTTAGTATGATAAATATGTGGAAAACCCCCAAGTCTCCCCTCAGTATCCCAACAACCTCCCTTCTCATCCGGACTCAGACCTTTGGATATCTCCCATTTGATCCGTGGTTTCACACCTTCGTACTCAACCCGAAGGATGACTACCGAGGGGGCTGACTTGAAGAAGTTTTGGAGCGTGCCGAGAACTTGTTTGGATGTACTCATGTGGATGAAGCCATCCCGGCTGTCGAGGTCCGAGAGGGGTAGACAAACTGGAAGAGGTGAGGGTGGAGAGTAGGGGAGGATTTTGTAGATGTATTTTGGTGGGCCTGGGGGTGAAGACATTTTGATAGTGGTTGATTTCAGTTTTGAAGCCTGTAGGTATGACTATGGATAGGATTAATGGGTGAAGTTGGAGATTGTGAGTAAGAGGATTTCAAATAGTGGGGTTTGACACGAATCAGGTGATTTCGCGTTGATTACGTGGACCTCAGGAAGATTATTCTTTCTGGAATAATTTGAGGGCAACGGCTTTAAATGGTCTAGGTCATTTGATTCTTTGAAGCAACCGAAACAACAATAACTTATGAAGAAAGTTAGGATTATAGAAGAGTTATTCACTGCTACACTTTTCTGTCCAAAATGGTAATTTTGAAATGCGTCTCTCTTTTTCCTAAACATTCTAAGACTTAACAATCGATCGTTGAGCTAAAGCTCGTACTACTCTTCCTACAATAAATAAGAATCTACATTTTGAAAGCCACCTTACAAGGATACATCTCGGCTGGATGGGCACCACATTTCTCTATCTGGTATGCACGGTCGCCATCAACCATTTCTATACCTTTAGAAGGATGCATCTTGTCCCACTCATCGTATGCCGGGGAAATATCAAATTTAGCGAGGACAACTGAAAGCACAGTCTTGATCTCCAACATAACCAAGCCCTGACCGATACAATTCCGTGGGCCGTGTTCAAATGGCCGCCATGCACCTTTGACTGGATAAAGTTCATGCTCTGGACCTACAAGCCAACGATCTGGAATGAATTCATCGGCACGCTTCCAGTATTTGGGATTTCGATGAAGACCGTGGTGGATAATCCAGATGTTTGTACCCTCGGTTGGATATCTATTTCCATCATCGTCGACAAGGTCTACTCCTGGAGCCCCAGCACGGATACCCGATGCTCCAGGGTATAAGCGCATTGTTTCTTTGATGACAGCAGTAGTATACGGCAAGCTGTTTAGTATATGTGGTGTTGAAGAGATCTTGGAGGGAATCTGGGAACTGTCTGAGCCGAAGACGAGCTCATGCTCCTCTCGAATGCGTTGTAGTGCTGTGGGATTTAGAGCGAGCATATGGAAACAGTAGACTATGGAACTACTTGTGGTATCGTGACCCGCAAAGAGGAATAGTCGAATCTGGCTTGTAGCAACCTTGACAAAATCTCGGTCTAGCTTCTGAGGTTTGGAGCTTCCGGGGGGTTGAGATTCTATGAAACTCCTGATAGCGAGATCCATGATTGAAGTGCTAAACTCTTCTTCGTTCTTTTCCTGGTACAGCTTCCAGCGTTTTTGTAACTCATCCCCGATGAATCTGTTCATCTGACGACTGTTGTACCACTCTATGAAAGGTCTGACAGGATGCCATCGCTGCCATGGATTTACTTCTTCATTTGATCCATGCCACGATATCTGGCTAAGTAAAGCATCAGCGAGAGGATTCCACCCTTTCTGGGAGTTAAGTCTGGTATTCCTATCCTTTTCGTGAGTAACGTATCTGAAAGCGATTGGTTAACGACCTACAGCACACTACGTCCAATCAGATCCATTGTGAACCGCAAGGTAATTTTGTCAAGCTGAAAAACACCGCCCTTCTTCGCGTGCTCAGCAAGAATCTCACGATATACCAGAGTCTCCTCTACTAGGCCAGGAACATGCGTAAGTAGATTTGCTGCGCTGAAACCTAGATTGAACATTGCACGCCATGGCTTCCAGTCCTCAACAGACATGTCGAAAAGGCTCTCGCCGCCCGTTAAAGGTGCAAACCACGGTTTAAGTTCTTCAGGTCTCAGGAGCATCAGATCACTTTGCTGGGTTGCCTGTATGGCCATAGTGGGACTGGTAACAATCATGAATGGAACTCCAAACGGCCACAAATCAAGATAACAGAATCCAGATTTTGGAAATTTGCGCGAGATCGACCCAAACGTAACCACCATATGAATGCCGGTGGGAAAACTATCTAGAACCTTTTTTATGGCCAAAAGATGTCCAAATATCAGGCTGTGTGGAGGCATAGGCTACAAACATCAGTACTATGAACAGATAGAATAGACAGGTGATCAACGAAATGCATACCATTCCTTGCTTGCGCAATTTGACAAAAGCACGTCGGGCGCGCCATCCTTTGAAGAAGACATACAGAAAAGCGCCTATACATGCGGTGTACAATACTGCCGGGAGGGAAAACACGCTCAAGTTGTCGGTTTCCATGTTCAATGAACAGGAGAGGCAACCGATGGGGATATGGTTTCGTATGAAGAGTAGCTCTCTTCAACTTTGGAGTACTATGGTAGTCGCGAAGATGTAGGCGGAGGTTGGATTATTATTTTGAGATTGGCTTTCTTCAATATCTTTAAGGTTTTCTTGGCTGGGGATTCGTTGCAAAATCTTCGCTGTCTAGAAGTAGGGAAGGTGACCCTGATCAGCAAACATATTCACCACGAATCAGAGTTTCTGGGCCCCAAGTCGTTCGCTATTGTATACAACTCTGGAAATGGGATTTCTGTCAAGACAAGCTTCGGCTTTCAATTTTGGGCGATCAGGTGAATTAGCGAATGGTATTATCACGGACCCTTGAAAGTGGAGCACGCTCTACGTATCCTGATTAACCGACCCAATTTGTTCCAAGACCTATACCACCACCACCCTTATTTACTATACTTTCTATATACTAACACCAACTAAAATTGTCTATTCTATTCCTCTATAATGCCTTGAGCCCTTAACGATCGTATCTTATCAATTAATAATGAATATACATATAAAAGTGGTGGTGTTGCCGATTTTTGGTGGGGTGCGGCACGGAACAAATTGGGTCGATTAATCAGGATACGTAGAGGCACGGAATACTGTACTGTACTTAGGCTAAGTTTGGATCCATGTGGCCGCAGAAGCGAGCGAGCGGCGTAAGTGCTATTCCAACCTTCCAAAGGCGAGCATGCAGCTGGAACAAGTGGAATCCAAGTGTAAAGAAGATGAACAGGATTCCGCGTCGGGTTTTATGCTGATGAATTATCAATGAGTTTCTTCTTTTACTTATCGCGATGTAGCCCACATTCTGCAATCGTTCTTTCTTCATATTTCATCCTCTTCGTCGTCGAAATCCTCGCGGTCCTCATCTCCCATATCATACAAGATTCTACCTCCTTCACCGGCACCACTTCCACCCCCATCCTTCTGCGCATCGAAATAAGGAAGCACAACGTTCTCACGATCCCGCTTCTGCTTCTCCGTCAAACCTAGGTTGAAAGTCGTAGCCATATCTTCCGGATCCTCTCCTTCACCAGAAGCAGGTTGAGACAATGTAGGCGTAATATAAAGAGGGTGTTCATCCAGAAGCATAACCTCCGGAACGCTAGTTTTTGAAGTCACGGAGGAACTGGGAATGAGAACAAAATTCTCAACAATCCCTCGACCGGAGCGACGTCGTAATTCTGCGTGTATGACAATTCCACTTTCTGCATTGGAAGTCTGTGAGTTCTTTGTGAGGGAAATAAGAGCTCCTTCTGGAAGAGATGATAAGCCAAATGTAGGAGCCTGCAGACTCTTATCTCGGGCCCGCTTTTGTGCTAGTGTTTGGGGGAGAGCAGAGAGGCTGAGAATGCTGGTTGAGAGGTAGGTGAGAGTCGTCAAAGGGTGTGGTGTGTAGAGTGCTGTATTTTGGTGAGGAAGAGGAACATCTAAGTGATAAGTCGCTAGGAGGGAGATTTGAGGGCTTAGAAGAAGAGAAGAGAGGAAGTTTGAGATGTGAGAGGCGTGGAGAGTACAGAGAGGAGTTAGAGTGTCGACTATGAGGAGGTATTCTGTAACGGATCGTTAGATTCTGTATGGAAACAAAAGTACGGTTTAGCAATAGCTGAGACTTACTTGGGGGTATCGAAGTTGAAGATTGGACGGGAGTTTGCGGGATATGGGAGATAATTTCACTTCTCAATACCGCCAGAGCCTTTGAGCGAGCTGTTATGAAGACATCTGCCTCAAAAGAAATCTTTTTTCGGATCGTTGCAAAAGATATGAATATAATTTTCGTCTTTGAGATCTGCCAATTTTTGCGTTAGACATTATCATCCGGTGAATCTCTCCTATTGAGCTGTATGCAAAGAATAAGACCAATATTGAGTCAGAGGGCTGTGCCACGTGACATGGACAGAGGTTCAAACCATAAATTGTATGAGAATTTGCGATACTTATCAGCTTATGAGACTGAATGAAGCCTTGGTCAAGTCAAAGTGTAGAAAGGGAAAAAAGGAAATTCGCAAGAAATAGCTCGCGCATACCTTTGCCCTTCTAACAAACTCCCTTACAACGCTCCCACTTCTCTGCTCCAAACTATCAAGCAGCAAAGTAAATGGACTCGCGCCATCTCTCAAATTAAGGAGTTTTTGAAAAAGAAGAGTGTTGTGCGTTTTACGCTGTTGTAATGGCGAAGGCGCCATCTTTTATGAAGCTGTGAATAGTTGAATGGGTTTTGGTGGGGTTGAATGACAGTGTAAAACTTGAGTTCTTCGCTTCCTGAATTCGGCCCAGACCTCGGCAGCTCGGCCCGAATTATAGCTTCTAGCATGTCGCAATTCTTTTTATGGTGTCTCAGCCAATAGAAAGTTATACGGGAATAGGGCTATATTATCGTTGAATTTTGGAGTAAAGGGAGTCGATCGTAGTGACCCATTGCCCGCTCTTGGATACACAGTTCAATAATTAAGTGAATAAGTCATTACGCTTCTACACCCTCCACTCCCATGCTGCCTCTGGGAGTTTTGGACGACTAAAATAGGTACTCTAAAAGTTTCAGAAGAATTGAGAAGGGTCTTACTTGATACTCCATAACTCAATAAAAGCGGAACCATCCTTTCAAGGCTTTGGTCGGTAAGATATCAAAAAACAATTTATCCTAAAGTAGTATGAGAATGAAAGCATAATCGCGACGAAAAAAAGATCCGCTTTATACTCCAAAGCAGTAGATACTTAAGCGAGGACCATTTTCCGTTGACTTTTCAAGTGAAATTTCGAACTAAACCAAGCTCCCGCCCACCATATTTCGTCTCGCAACTTGAATAGGGTGTAGCTCGTAACTTGTAATATTGCGGCTCATCTCATGTGTTGCTTCCTGAGAGAGCCAACAGTAAGTAAGTCATTGTGTGTAGACTCTCTTTAGTGAGTCAATACCATTTTATTAAGTAGTTGGGATTTTATCAAATAAATACATCTATATGACATAACAAATTGAATTTACCGGGAATTGGAAATCTTTTAAAAGGATTCCCAAAAGAGAGACTAAAGATATTCGATCATTGAGTCCCTCATAATACCCTAACAATACCAGGAACCCAATAAGAAGCTTTCAGACCTCAATCACTAATTTGTCATAGGTTGTTCAGTCAACTAACTGCATTAGTTGTTAGAGTTAAGCAATTAAAATTTGAGCTCCACATACTCTTTTCGTCAATCAAGACTCCAGCTATGTTTGAACTTGTTACTCCTAGAACTTTTCTGTCGCATTTTAGAAATAGAGGAGATGCACACAAACTCATTTGAATGGGACAGGAGTCGTGGAATCTGGTCACGTGTATAGTCGTCACTCCAAAAAGAAACCAACCTCGTCCTCGTCTATTCCACATCCACCGTCATCCGTCGCAATCGCAAAACTTCCTTTTTCATCTTCACGTTTTGAAGCTGTCTCTCATCGCTATCATCAGAACTACAATGTATTCCTAAGTTCAACAGCAATGTGTCTCCACACCTTTAGGTGTGAGTGGGACTGTGGGACTACATCCATCTTCGTCTCACAATAGATTTGACGTAAAGAGTTCTTGGGAAATCCAGCAGGGAACACATCTAGTCTTATGGTGGCTTTCAGCGAAAAGAAGATCCTTCCCCCCTGTGGTTAAGAATGTCATTTCTAGCTCTCGTCATCATGGCCTCCATCTCAATTCACATTTAAGCGGTTCAAGTGTCGAAAGGGGACATGGTCGAGCTTCCGTATGTGTTCGCAACTGAATGCGAAGAGCGAAACTGGGCGTTTCTTTTGAAGCCTATTCTAGTATTGCTAATTGTTGCTCTCGTTGTTCTCATTAGGACTGAAAGTGGGGGTTTCTGGAGGCGCAGCTGCACCATGAAGTTTGCTGCTGTGCCTCTCTTTATTTTCCCTCGGCTCATTTATTTTTAACTGTATCCACAATATGTGTTTCTCAGTCACTATTATTTTCTCACTTTTACCATTTTACTGGTCTTAGGTGAGCGTTGAGAAAGACTCAAGGTGCTATCTGTATCCCGTTCGCCGATCACTGTAATCTTACGCGTTTGTGTTTCTGTACTCGAGTTCTCGTACAGAATTTATTAACTCGGGCTTCATTGGCGTACTCGAGTACTCGAGTACCGCAGTCGGAACAATTACAAATTTACAGCCTCTGACGCGCTACTGCAGGAAACCACGAGGATAAATTCAGCCCCATCAAGATCCCGGGAAAGTACTCCTACCATTTCTTAAACACAGTAAGCATAATCCCCCTGATCTTTAAATGTTCTATTGAGTCTCGACATCACTTCTCATCCGTACCTAGGTAGCTTTCGTCAGCCATCATTATTTTATCTCACGCATGATTCATATTTATTGTTTTTCTGTATTTGGCTTGTTAATGAACTTCTGTTCCTCTCGCAATGTCAAATACACATACAACAGATGGTAAACACGGCGTGGAATTCCTCTACCCACCACCAGGCCTATCCCCCAATTACCTCGACACAATCAATGTAACCTACACATCTCCGTTTCCCAATCCACTACTCTTCACATTTTGTCGCAATTCTTCAAACCCAAATGATCTCGTTCAAGGTAAGATCTTGCTTACACCAACCCATCCCTCCTTTATATTACTTGAAAACTAACGCCTTCTTTTAGAACGAATTGACCGAGTAACACCCTACAATGGTACCCTCTCAATAATTCTCGACTACCTTAACGTCTCATCATGTTACTTCAATCTTCGTCCCAATTCCACAGCTGGGAATGGAGCGAACAGTGATTCTATCGTTCTTTTTCCCAAAGCACGTTTACCGGCACCAACAGTCTATGGATTACAACAGGCAGAATCAACTTCCACCCCATCACCAATCCCAGAAACGACCCCATCACCGAGCCCGTCAGCCAGCCCATCACCAACCCCAGCAGCAATCGTCTCAGAAAACAACCCAAAGACAAGCGGTCTTGCAACGGGGGCAATAGCAGGAATTGTAATCGGCGTTGGCGTTCTCGTAGGCGCTCTCATAGCATTGATAGTCTATCTCATCATCAAAAAAAGACGGCAAAGAAGCACGGCTCCTTCAAAACCCACACTTCCAGATAAAGGCCAGGATCATATCAATGAAGTATACTCACACTCAACCTACGATCCCACTATATCAACACCTCAAATAGAAGGCCAAGAAAACAAATACCTTATATCAGAAATGGACATCTCACAGCCACGAACGATGGAACTAGATTCTCGCATTGTGATACCTGAACTTGGCCCTGGACAGTCGAGGAACGGGAATTATGAAAATCGACATTGAATTATTAGCTGTAGATAGTGGGACATAAAGCTATCACGATGATCTATGGCTCCTTTATTTCTTTCAACCTCAACTGGACTTCTCTGCTAGCCGAAATAGCGGCACTCGCCAGACCACCCCACTGTCTCCAGGACTTCATGGCGATGATTTTGAGATGGAAATCAATTTGTTTGGTGACAATCAAATACCGGGAGAAGAAAACGATCGACCTTTCTGATGACGAGCTGGATCCAATCTGGTTTCCTAGAATCGTCGGGTGGTCATTTTAATTCATACCTCGTAAATCCTCTGGAGACTTTGGCTTACATAAGATTATTGCCCGAGAGCTGGATCCATTTTGAGAGAGCGAATCCTGTCATTCCCCGGATGTGAATGTAGAGTTACGAGGTGAAAAGAAGAAAGGGAACATCGCCGACACGGGGGACGTTGGTCTGCCATATATGCGATCTATGCGATATATGCGATATTATAAGATCGTCGGCTTTGACAGAGAGCAAACATACGGGGCAGGGATAGCATTTAGGCATTAACCTTTTAATAAACAAAAACAAAATAACACATGTCCAAGAGTGGAAACCACGTACGTTCATCTCATGATCAGTCAACATCTTACATCACGATCCAACCTAAGACTACAACATCTGTTTCATACACATTATTCTCATCATAGAATCAATAAAACTTCAATATGTTCATCGCCATTAATAGGCATTGCATTATATACAAGCTACTCTACAGCTCATCCTTACCCTCCGCAACATACTTCCCACCACTCAAATCCGGCATCCCCATAATCTTAACAACGAGACTAGTCCATCCCGTAAAGTGCTGGGTACGTTGACCCTTCCCAGTCTCAGGGTTATATTGTTCCCAAGCGAAGCCTGTTTCTTGCCATCCATCATAGACAGTCTTGATAAGGTTAAGACGCAGACGGACATAGAGATCCTTAGCAAGCTCTTGAGAAGGCCCGGGAAGCTCGGCGTATTTCTTTGGACTGTTAGTTTTGTTAAGACCAAGGGGGCAAGGAGGGGACGTACCAAAAGTTGTACGACAGCGAGGTAGTTTACGTTCATCCAGATTGGTCCTCGCCAGTAGTTCTCATCCGTTCCATAGTATTTGTCTTTCTTGCTCAAACTTCGAAGTCCGAACTCACTCCAAAGTTCCTCCTCGTCGCCAAGGAGTTTCAGGACGTGACCAAGTTTCTCACTCTTTGGGTCCAACAACCCCGTGAGGAATGGGAAGAGCGAGATATATCCCTTATGGCAGACAAGTTCATTTTCCTCAAAATCGTCAATTGTAGCATCGCAGTAGCATTTCTCCTTGTCGCTCCAGTGGAGGTCATCAATATTACGGAGAATGGCTGTCTCAATGGTAGTGAGTTCAGCGACATCGTCATCAATACCGAGAAGGGTAGCGATGTTCTTGAGCGATTTGGTCATCATTCCCATCCATGAGATCAAATCCACATGGAGCTCTCCAGGGTGCGGTGGCTGAGGACGTGGGTAGTCGTCAAGACCACTGGTGAGGATATGCTGAGGTGTACGTCCACGCCATCTGTAACCCTCCTTGGAACTGAAGGCTTCGCGGTCGTAAGACTTGAGATCCCCCGATTGGGTTTTACGGAACCATTCATAATGCTTCTTTAATTTGGGGTACAGTTCACCAAGATAATGAAGCCCAAGGTCTCTGCTTTTAAGGTGCTCGGAGTTGAGCAGAGGTCCCAAATGGTCCTTTGCAGGAGGAGTAGTGCCGTTATGAGAACCAAGCTTGCTGATGAAAGTGTCAAGGATGAAGAAAAGCGTAGGTGGGTTAGCGTAGTGAGGATATTGGGTTTGAAACTCTTGCGGAACTTTGCTTCGTGCTTCGGCTCCAAGAATTTGTTCACGTCCAATCCATCCATCTTCATCCATGAGATTGAACCAACTCTTCACAATTTCAAGGGTAAGATCCAAATCCCATTCAACAATTGGCATCAAGTGGAATCCTTCGTCCCAGAGAAATCCTCGTGGGAAGAATGGTCGCGAGGGAACAGTGGTGAGCAATTCCGATGGACCCTCAAGCGCTTCTTGGTGCTTTGCACGGGCTTCAGCAGTCTCTTCCCAGAAGCCCTCGTTCTCCTCATCGTACTCGGCGGCATATGATCTATCAATAACGGAATCTCCTTGAAAGTATCCCAAGCCACCCAAAAGATTGGCAAACATACTACTTGCAAAGCGTTGCAAATTCTCAACATCAAATGGTGGCTTTGGGTCGAAAGTACTGACGAATCTGGCCCAATAGTTCTTTGAAGCCTGGTTGATGTAGCCACTTACATCTTCACTAGTAAGCTCCTTGGTTGCTGAACCACTGTTGAAGATGATATCAAATTCATAGTTTCCTTCGAAAACCTTCTGGATTAAGTGCATGTTTCCGGTTCCTTTGCTGTCCTCGCCATTGTTCTTAATGGTGTATGCTTGGGGTGGTGGAGGGGGGTTCTCTTGTGTGAACTCCTGTATATACTCGTCGATTTGTTCCTTAAGTTCCTTGAAAAGGATTGGCTTAACCTGCCACAAAACCTCTGCTGGTGCTACAATCGACCGCACAATTGTTCTGTCCAAAGGCTTTTGCTCATATGAAGGATGCGGGTGTTTTGGGTGATGCCCTCTGCCTGCGGTAACCACCACTTTGTATGTTCCCAACCCGTCGGATTCTCCATCCAGAACAACATCACCGGTATAGCCTAAGGGATCGTTCTCGTTCTGAACCTGCAAGCTTCCCATTCCTTCCAAAGTTGCATAGAACAAAACCGTCGTCTTCAAATCCGGTGGGCTGTCTTTCCTCACTACACCTCGCACACGGGTAGCCCAGCTTCCCCCATGACTTCCTCCAGGAATTTTTACAAACATGGTCGTAATATCAATTCCATTGCCCTGGTCATAAATCGTTTGCTGTCCTCCGGCTCTCGCGTCAAACTCCTCCCAGCCATAACCTTTCATGTCATCGCCTTGCTCGCAGGTATGTCTGAAGTCTGTTCAATTAGCATGTTTTCGCTGAAGCCAAATCAAAGTTTCAATTGTCTTATCAAAGCTTCCCTCCAAAAATATTGTAATAAATGTGGTAACTGTAACTCACTATGCTGGACATCTTGAAAATTGTCGACTTTGGACCACATCAAACCACCAACAAAACTTTTGGGAATCCTAGGACGGACTCCAAAATAGACATTTGGCCTATATGGGTTCCATAATAAACTCTGGTTTGTGCCCCTCGCATATTCGTTAAAAGGAATAGTGCTCGGGTCTGGGTCGTCAGCCGCAACTAATGAAGCGGCCGCTACAATAGCGGTTAACATTGACCGCAGCATTTTAGTTCGAGACAATGCGAGAATAGAAGCCTTTCCGGAGCTCCAGAAATCAAATGGGAGCTCGAGGAAGATCAACTACCACAGAAGGGAGGGTGAAGGTGTTTTTATGCCAGCGTTGAGCTCTACCTGTAGCTTGAGAACACAGTTGCGGCGGAGTTTCTTTGGCGAATGGGGAGCTGTCAATTCAGCCTGGAGCGCAAGGCTGCGGTGCGGGAAGGTGAGGTGTGGGGGAGAGGGGTCGAATACTCGAGTATTCGAACAGCATAGCATCATAGTCAAAACACAATACTCGAGTACTCGAGTATAATAGAGAGAAAATACATTAATTAGCATCGCTTAATTTTCAGAAAACACACGTCGATGTTTCAGTGATATAAAAATTTATTATAATACGATAAAGCTTCCGAGGAAAGCTTTGGGTATAATTATCCCAACTGTGTCTATATGTTCATACTCCAACCAACGGCATTACGGTCCCAAGTACCCTTTCCAGGCCAGAAATTTCGTTCCCAGAAAGGCGCTACAGGACAAATCGGTGCTATTACTCTCTCGTAGGACTCAATGGCCTATTAAATCCGCCAACCCGATTCATGTATTGTCGATACTCTGTCTTCTTTTCCTTTCGAACCGCAGAGATGTCGTTGCCAGGAACCTTCTTATTCTGCGTAGTTGAAAATCCTCCAAAGCCCATCATAGCCTGCATAGCTGCCATTCCATCGTCTTCAATGACAATCTCATCGTCGTCCTCGAGATATGCATCGGCCGAATTGCTCTTTCCTTTGCCGGAGTCCATCTCCATCCGATCGTGATCGTGATCTTGTGCTCCAGATCCGCCAACCTTGAAGCTCACAGGCGGAGTACTCGTTCGGCTTTTCGCATCTCCCTCCTCGAGCTTAACAGATTTGCTCTTTTCTCTTCCACCCTCAAGTTTGACCTCCTTTTCAGCATCTCTTCGTCCATCTCTTGGATCTCGTCTGGGACTTCGACTTCTGGTTCCTCTGCGGTCCCGATCCCTCGATCTCTCCCGTGGCTTATCTCGAGAATCCCGTCCGTGGTCTTCGCAGCGCACAGTGTCAGATCTGCTTCGATGCGGCAAAATCTTTTCCTCTGGCTCATACATACCTCGTTCTCTAGCACCGTCCCGATCCCAATTTCTATCATTGTCCCGTCTGCCACCTCCTCTAGCGCCTCGGAAATCGCGCCCATTATCTTGGTAAGGCACTGGATTAGATTTCGTTCGTAATGGTAACCCTGAATGCGCTGATGCGAACATACCTCGGTCTCTGGGACCATCGCGCTCGCGATCTCTATCATCCCTTCGTCCTCCACGGTCTCTGTCTTCCCTCCTACCACCTCGGGGATCGCGACGCGGCGACCGACTTCGATATCTTCTTTTGTCGTCCCGTCGGTCGTCTCGTCGCGGCTCATCTCGTTCTCGGGTCGGTAGTGGTGGTATAGGTGCGCGACGATCTAATTCGTCCCACATTTGCTTGCTGTCAGGTCTTCGCGGGCGTCGCGATGAATCTGCCATAGTCGCGATTGAAATGCGATAAGGTCAAAAGTATGCGACAAAGGTAATTGGAAATTTTGCGTAGTGGAAGAGTTGGATGGATATTTCTCAAGGCTCTGGTTCTCTGAGAAGGCTGGATGTGTTGACATGCAGGTGTCAGCCCAAAGTATTTTATGGGGCATTACTCGAGTATCGCTTGGCACGCCTCTTATCCTGATTTTCTTGTCCTATCGAGCCTATTCACTCTTATGAGGGAGTATGAAGTTTTGTTTATTCAATTACTGTTTATTCCTTGCATACAACGTGTTTACGTACAAATTCACTACTAAATGATTGTCTGGCTAGCGCTAAGGTCACTTACAAGAACCAAAAATAAAACGTGGTACAAATAGCAAAAACCCCCAAATTCCTGAGGTCCGCTTTTATCCTCCACATGAAGGAGAAAAACAAATTACGACTTAGTAGCGAATTGACTTATTCATCCTCCTCTTGATAAACTTTAGCTTTAAACTATAAAAAGAGTCAAGTTCTACGAAACAGACTCTAATCCCTCGCTAAACCTCACCCTAAGATACTCGATAGCTTCCAAGAACCTGATAGAAGTCAGTATCCAACATTATACCTCAATGCTCCTGAAGTAACAACTTACGAATCCCAACGCTTCCCCACAGTCTCCTCAATTAAGCTACCAATTACCTCCACTGACATAACTCGCTTACCAAAAGGGGTCGAAGTTTGTCTTACAAACCTCTTACCTTGCTCTCGAATGCATTCTTTGATATTATTCTGTATTGAATCTGGGGTAAGTTCAATACTAGGCACTTCGTCAAAACTTTGTCTAAAACATGGTTCGGAACGACTTGATATCAAAAGCTTGACATTGGCCCTGGTGGCTCTTATCAAGTCCGATAAAGCAAGCAGAAGCTCATCGGACTCAGTTCTGTCCAGTTCATCTATTCCTTCTACAATAATCATCGTGGAAGGTGGTCGTTCTTGGACTTGTTGCTGTATTTCACGAATGAGGTCTTCATCATCGAAGTCTGAAGAGGTAAATCCATGTTTGGTATCATCATAATACTTTTTCTCCATCGCTCCTGGCAATTTATCTTGTTTTGCAACAATCCGTCGTAGAAAGGTGGCGAGAATGTCTCTGGCCGTCATGGTTGGCTTGCAGTATACGTAGATGTCTTCGATGAATTGCGTAGCTGCCCCAACCCGTCGTTCTTGTCGACATGTGATTAAGGATGCGCTAGGGACATATGAGTAAGTACAATGTAGTATGATGTTATAAGGTGATTTATACTAGTAGATTGTGCAGGCCTCGGAGTTCGTCATCGAAGGTTGAAAGTCATAAGGGATACTTTTTGCTTGTGGATAATAATCGATTCCTTTCATTGTGTTAGAAACTTCTATCTTTTAATTGAAAGCGAGATTTATATTTACTCTTTCTGTTCTATTAGATCTCAATATTGGTAGAAAGTTTGAAAGAACCCAGATACAATGGAATAACAAGAAGGTAAATATTATCCTTCGCGAAATGAATATATTGCCACTTAACCAAAATATTTGCTTCCTGAGTGATTTTGAGCGATAATTAAAATGTAGTTGAATCAGACCTAGGCGCCGATACAATCTAATATAATTATTACCGTGGAAAATATGACAATATCTAAGGCTCTGTTCACTTAGAATGTTAGACCTTGATATACCAAGTAAACTACACCTATTTTAGACGATATTAAGACTTAACATCGTGTGGGTCTGATCTACTTGATCTACACGATGTTAAGTCTTAATATCGTCCAAAATAGGTATAGTGTTGCTCGCACTCGTCGAGGACGGGTTTTGTTACTGAGGGACTGACTGCCACTGCCTACGCCTACTCACCAGGCGAGTAGTACACCTACTACTTACTATATTAAATTTAACAGCGGCAAAGAATATCGTAAAAATATAAAATAAATTCGAGTTAACTCTTTAGAAGCTAGATAATTAATTTTATAGTCGATACTAATAATATTTAGATACGTTGTTATAGTAATACGTAAAATAAGGTAGGATATCTCGTGGCGTACGTCGTAGCGAGCGAGTCTTAGCAGGATATTTAGATTTAACAGCGGTAAAGAATATCGTAAAAATATAAAATAAATTCGAGTTAACTCTTTAGAAGCTACTTAATTAATTATATAGTCGCGCGATATCGTTGGAATATAAAGTGGTAGAATGTAGTACAAAATAAGGTAGGATATACTCGTGGCGTGCAAGTCTTGGCGGGATGTTGAGGTCGAAAACAACCTCGAGAGGTTGTTTTCGCTTTTACCACCAAAGCGATGTTAAGACTTAATATTAAGTGGATTAAATAAGTGATCGACACGATATTAAGGCTCAATATCGTTGTTCTGTTCACTTAGAGTGGAGACTAATTTAAAGGCGCCGGAACACGGTACTAATCGAGAATAGTGTATATTTATGACCCACACACCCTACAAATCTACCTTAATCAGGACGATATCGAGCTCCAACATTCTAAGTGAACAGAGCCTAAGTAATACTAGAACTTATACTTAAAATTAGTACATTTTAGTGTTATTTTAGGGGGGTTTTAGGTGGAATTGGGGTAATGTTTAAAGTAAAAACGCGATTAAAGTAAGACTATTGGTCCAGAGCCGTATTTATAGTCTTCCTAGGGTACGTGTGACAATAACAGGTAATATATTGTTAATCGCTAAGAACCCGATATATTATCATTAAAATATTTCCGATACGATTATCGATCGTCGACCCCCCGATATAATATCGATAATAGTGCCCAGGTCTGAGTTGGATGAAGTAGCTCCCTCAAAACAAACCTCCCTGAAGAAGCATTGTAGGTTCAGATTATTAGAACTAAGCACGTGACTCACCTCAACAGAATCATCAGGGGTCCACGGGTGTGAACTTTTGTTGGAGGACCATCAAGTGACACCGAGAAAAGTGTCGACGTTTGGTCAAGGCAAATTGGTCGACAAGACAAGTCATAATTTCAACAGTCATACAAGAATAATTCCTCTTTGTTGATCTTTTCACCTGAAACTTTGCGAGATTTGCTTCACTATTTGTCGTAGAAGTAGCCGAATTACCATGTTACTTCAGAAGATCAGGTGATTGAAAAATAATGCTATACGAAAGGACTTCAATAAATTATACAAAGTGAGAGCATGTACGGTTACTCGTACTTGCTGTTGAATCAAAATGCCAATCCGTCATGGTACTATACCCATAAATAATTCCACACTACCAAACATCAAGAAAGGATTCGTACAGGAACATTTCTGAGAGACCCGATTAATTCCTTAGCGAGACTCACACGAATAAGAAGACAGGCAAAAAGCCAGCGGTTCCTACCAACCAGTAGCTCATCCCTTGAGCCATAGCGGCAGCCGTATTAGTCGTCTCCGCTAGAGGGGTATTCGTGTTGCTACTCAGAGCTTTGATACTTGCAAGACTGTTAGTTGGAATCGTGGAACCAAGCATGCTGGTAGTTGTCGTAACAGGGATAGGAATCGTGGTTGCACTAGGCACAAAAAGATATGGGAGCCCCATAATCGTTGTCTTGATCGCACCAGAAATGCCACTCGGTGCTAGTGAGAGTGGAATCGAAGTTGCCGACGGGAACACCAGAAATAGTGTGCCATTTATAGTAAATGTGGTGCCTACCCCATTTGAAGAAGGTAGGAGTGGAATATTCGTAGGTCCCGGTATAGCAAGGAAGGGCGTGTTATTGATTATTGTCAAGCTTCCTGTGACTCCAGGAGGTACATTTGCCAATGGTATATTGGTCGCGCTCGATATAACCAAGTTTGGTGTCCCGGAAATCAACACGGTGCTTCCTATGCTTAAAATCGGAATTGCTGGTGACACCGGAATGTTTGTGGCACTGGGTACAACTATATAAGGCGTCTTATTGATAAATGAAGTGACTCCGCTTAATCCAAGTGGGGCAATTGAAAGCAGTATATTCGTAGGTCCAGGGATTGCAATTAATGGAACGCCGTTGATGATAGTAGTGCTGGCCCCTGGGATTATGGGACCTGGAGAAACGGCTTGAGTTAGTACGGCAAGCGTGGTTGGTGATGAAACGATAATGAATGATGTTCCTGCTATTGTTTCGGTCTCGCCAGTCAGACCTGGTGGAGCTGCAGCAACGGGGATATTCTAATGTGATATAAATCAGCACCTCTTGTATCATTTCACTGTTATAGGTTAAGGGCCTGAAGCTGCTATTTGAAAGTGCTTGGGCTACAGCAAGAAAGGAGAAACTTTCTCGAAATTTGCCATTGCACACTACCAGCGTCTGAATGAAAATCGTGTTCCACAGGAAACATATGCATATTTGGAAGATTCATGCGACTGATTGTGAATACTTGGCTCTCTTGAGTCACCTTTTTGCCCCAAATTTTATTGGACAAACAGCTTCTCCATTTCAGTGGTTTGGGATAACTTTCCAAGGTGTACGTGATAACTGGGCTGTATCTAAGAAATTACCCGGAAGTCGGCTCTTTTCAAGTAACGAGCGTTTGGAAATTATAACACAGTAGGCTGTAGAGATGATGGCGGGATAGAGGGGTTCACTTACAGTTGAAGACGGAATTATAATGGCGGGTTTTGGTAGATTATTTGGCGGCAAATCCCCCCCCAAGTGAGGTTTGGCCCCAGGTTGAGGAGTATTGGCTCCGGATTGAGGATGACTCTCCACGCTTTGGGGGCTCTTGGGTCCAGACTGAGGTTTGCTGCTTTCAGGTTGAGGATTCACCACCACAGCGTCGGATCCCGAAGAAGGAGCTGGTGGACTAGGAGTAAGTCCTTCAATGATAGACATGATTATGGCACCGATCCCAGGGATTATCAGTGGTCGAGAATTCGGAGGTCGAGTGCTAGGACTAACACCTGGCTGAGGAACTGCCGTTGTGACAGGACTTGTAGGATTTGTAGGATTCGGTACATGGGTTTGACTTGGCCCAGGGACTGGGACTGGTGCTGGAACTGGGGCCGATGTTGGCTGCTCGACGTGAGGCGAACTTGGAAAAATGAAAGCAGAAGACGTCAAATCAGTCCCGGCAGGATCTTGATATGACAATGTAGGGAGTTCAGGGGCGGAAGTGTTTCCAGGAGGCGGAATGGATGGCCCTGCAGCCCTAAACACTTGGACTCCAAGGACTGAAGGAAAGAGTTTCTGATGTTCTAGGTGGGAGATCAAAGTTTGAGGAACGTAACCGTGAATTTCCTTCAATTTGTCCGGGCCACCTTGAATTGGCGATTCAACACCTTGCATACCATATTGCGGAGCGTAAATGAAAGGCGTCGGAAGAGTTATGATGGAAGTTTGTATAGAGGAGGCAGTGGTTATAGTCGCGTTGGAAGCGACTCTGAAGTAATGATGTGCATTTGTATTCATTAGCCCCATTACTCTGTCTGATGACCCGCAGATATATTCTCTACTTCCGTTTCTTCGAACTGCGTCGACAATGATGGCTTTCACGGTGGTGTAGACATAAAACGCTTGTTTGTAAGGACTGGGAGACGTTAGCTAAGTCTGAGCATTCTTTGTACTCGAAGTGAGGGTAACTTGCATAGTAATGCCTGCGGTGATGATGGGAGTGGTTTTGTTGATTGGATTTACCACTTCCGAGATTTGAGCATTGGAGTTTGAGCTCAAACATAGTGGGTTCTTGCCAATGTCACTACTCCATGTGAATGTGTGGTTGGTTTTGTAGACGTTGGTTGTTGTATAAGGAGGTGTGTAGTTCATAAATATAGTTTTCGAAGTCAAATTGACATTTCGAACTCCTGTAGAATAATTCCACACTTGCCAGTACTCTTCTGTTATTACATCTTGTACTATAAAGCCACATTGAGGAGTTGCTGCGTTGCCAAAAGCCGATGTGGTTAGATGTGAGTTTTTAGAACCTTTGACTGAGGCAACCGGGTAATTCTCT
Organism: Hymenoscyphus linearis; assembly: GCA_900536425.1. NCBI lineage: Eukaryota > Fungi > Ascomycota > Leotiomycetes > Helotiales > Helotiaceae > Hymenoscyphus > Hymenoscyphus linearis. The sequence continues at coordinate 33,419 of UNPR01000040.1, forward strand.
GTACTTGACTGCCTCTGGCTATTGATAGCTAAATTTGTTGTTGGATTTCGAGTGTTGGTGTCGGAATTTGAGCCACTGAGCGAAGAAGTGGTATTGGAAAACCTCCAGGCTGATTGAGGTTAGCCCCGAAGATCCAGTTGGCTTCAAAGCCCGAACATTACCTCTCAGCTGAGGATCTGCCTGTACCATCATAGTAAAAGAAGTCCACAATAGAATTACCAAGCTGGAAAACATCTTGAGAACGCTGTAAAGAATGTGGGTTTGTGGATCAACAACGAGTCAAATAGAGGGATTCTAAAAGAAGAAGACAAATTCATTCTTTAAAGAAATAAGAAGACCACATGAATATTGGAACGCACTTTAAGTTAAGGCACTTAAGGCAGATTCCCCCCTTCGGTGATCATTTCTGGTTGCCAGGCTCAACATCACCGAGAAAACTTACAAACTATTGGCCCCCAGACACCAACAGGAATCAATCCCTGACAGCGCTCAAAGCTCTTTGCCGTGTGTAATAGTAGAAATTTGTATGACATGGGGCGTTCCGAGTGTGATGGAGATACTGAAGTTGTACCGGCCGATATTTTAATTGGCTTTCTAGCCGAAGTCAAGCTGAACCCTTGATAAAGTTAACGAACAATTCCCCAGGTGTCAAGTGGCCCTTGATAGGTCCTTAAAATTGCAGTCAATGGGTCTCTTGGGGGTCTATTTGATTGAATGATCCAAGCTATACCCTAGTTATCTAGATATTCTGGGACAGTTGTCTTATTCGTCTTAAAACTTCCAAATAATAGTTCTGATCAATTCCAAACTAGTGGAACAATCGTGAATTATCCTAGTGTTCAAAAGTGGTAAGAGATACTATGAGGCCTTACTGTCACTTTTAACGTCCAACCCTAGCAAATAACCGACGCTTGGTATGCAGCTTCAGTCGACAATGGTACCACCGCTTTAAATAGGCAACGACAACCAATCGTCTTCGATATTTATAGTGAAATATGTATGGGCAGAGCCCAGCCTCTGTGCCACACCCCTGCTGGAAATAAAAGGAGAAGTCCGAGCTGAGGGAATTTAGTATATGGCCGTTTCTTTGGCCGCCAATCCATTCCATCGTCTGGTCTAAGGAAAGTGCCTCAAAAATCACCCAGAGTTTCTTGTAAAGAGAACGGTTTCAATCCAGGTTGATGTGTCTTTGCGGCATAGTTGAGGAATTTTCTTTACTTGCAGCTTTCTTTATTGACCAAACGGCGTTCAACTTCTCGCGGATTTCTTGAAAACCACGAGGAGTTCTTGACGCCTGTCATTCGTTCTGTTACTTACTGTTTTTTTCCATCATGCTTGACTCGATGCTTCGATACCCCCTATTTATCAAATCAACCACAAAACCATTCCCATGTCTTGCTTGTTGCGATAGCAAGATGTTTACGAGATGGGGTTCTCCAAAGAGGCACTCCTTGTGGCTGGCACTCTATATCACTATTATTCAATTCCCATATGTTACAGACGGCCTTCTGAATACCCTAATTCAAGGAAATACATATCCCGCACCGGTGGTTGTGCCATCAACTGGGCAATGGTAATTAAACCCGGACCCTTCGTTCTGCAGAAATATACTGATGTGAAAGGGATGGTAACGATGGAAGTTGGAGTAGTTTTGCTATTCAAATCGGTACTCCTCCACAGGCAGTCAAAGTTCTTGCATCGACGACCGGAACACAAACCATGGTCATAACTCCAGAAGGTTGTGTGGCAGGAGACCCCAGCAACTGCAAGAAGTTGAGAGGCGAATTTTTCAATTACAACGAATCATCAACTTACTCACCTCTTATGGAAAATCTCACGAGCAGCATATATGCCTTGACCTTGGAATCGGAGTTGGGGTATACTGGTAACGGAAGATATGGATTTGATGATATATCCTTCAGTTGGCAAGCGAGAGATGGCATAGCGGTGAAGAACCAAACAGTCGCAGGTATTGCAACGAAAGACTTCTATATGGGATTGTTGGGATTAACGCCAAATCCGAGCAATTTTGGAAGTTATAATAACCCCATTCCTAGTTTGATTGAGAACATGCGCAATATGTCTCTGATACCGAGTATTAGTTGGGCATATACTGCCGGCAATCAATACCGTAGGTTAAACCCCATTTCTTTTCACATTAACGAGAAAGAAGAAAAAAGCCAACTCAAGTAATACCTAACTGATCATTGGCAAGGTTTAAATAAGGTCCCTGGTAGCCTAGTCCTAGGAGGATATGATCAATCGAAGTTCGTGCCGAACAACGTTACATTCCCACTTGGAGTGAGCCTCGACGTCACAATTCAAAGTATCACAACAAATGACAGCTTATCACTGCTTGAATCGCCTATTCACTCGTCCATAGATTCGACCATCCCTTACATCTACTTACCGAGCTCCGCATGCAAACTGTTTGAGACTGCATTTGGTCTGGTGTGGAACGAGACCGCAAAACTCTACCTTCTCAACGACACTCAACACAAATCCCTTTTAACTCAAAATCCTAATATAACATTCAAGCTTATTCCAGAGGATCCTGCATCCTATGTCGAAATATCTCTTCCATACTCCGCCTTTGATCTCATAGCGTCAGCGCCACTCGTTGAATCCCCAACACGATATTTTCCACTCAAACGCGCTGATAACTCGACTCAACACAAAATCGGTCGAACCTTTCTTCAAGAAGCTTATATTATCGCAGACTACGAGCGAAATAACTTTTCTGTTTCGCAATGCAAATGGGATCCCCGATTAGTATCGAATATCATGTCAATTCTACCATCCAACGCCACTATTGTTGCCAAAGACACGGACAATAAATTCCCAATGGCTGCAGTAGGTGGAATCGCAGGGGGAGTTATAGCTGTGGTTCTTCTTGTTGGTGCTCTGTTGCTCTACTTTTGTTATTTGAAGCCACGAAGCAAAAGAAAACGGGAGGCTAATGCTGCATCATCGGCCATTAACACCAATTCAGAATTCATCAAACCAGAGCTTGATGGAATATCCACAAGGCTCACAGAGCTCAAGGCAGAGCCATTTGAGGGGGATGGAAGAAAACTCTATATAGTTTTAGAAGGCGATAGCCAGCCATTATTTGAATTACCTGCCGAAGAGGTAGCTTCAGAGATGATAGCTATCGAAGGTCTCCCTGAGCTTGAGGATCAAGGTCAAGCAAAGAGAACCAGAAGAATGTTTAGACGACATGGAAGAAAGGTCGAGAGAACAGATGAAATAGTTTATCTCGAGTCGCCCAAAATGGCCGATGAAGGAACTGTCCAGGGGTAGCGACAAATAGGAAACAACATCAGATATCTTTGCAGTTGAGAGCCTCTTGGATGGAAGTTTCCATGTTCATATAATAATCGTCAATTCGATAACATTGTGCTTCATGCTTCTGAGAAGACGTCGAGTGATAAGTATCTCGGTAGGCGTGCACGTGGCGTGGTAGGTACCAGACTCACCTGGGGGCTGGGCGGGTAGCAAGGCAAGGCACGATCGGATCGATATCGGCCCTCGGCCCGTGATATGCCGAGGCCGAGTTTCTTCATAAAAAAGTACCTAGGTATGCCCCTCCATATATATATAGTCTATACCACAATGTCCATATCTCGAGTACCCTGAAAAAGACAGGATCGACTCATCCCAATGCAATGTTACGGAATGCCTCCATTGGAGCTCACGCAGGCTCTTGCATCTCACGTTCTCGTCATGTCTCCCTCGTCTGCAGACCATCTCCAGCCACGATTCTCCCCGCATGGCCATTGCTGTACTTGACGCCAGCCCCCACCAGTTCGAGAAACGTCAACCTGCAATCGTTGAGATATTATAGACTATGTTATGGTCGTAAGCATGGGAAGTCCAGATACGTAGACCGGCTAGACCGGCTCGGTAGGAGGATAGCAGTGCCAAAACCGACCGCAAGAACACAATCCAATGCACCGGCAGAAATCCAGCATGGGCATCAGCATCAGCATGAAATCGAAGGCCTCGATACTACCATATATGCTCTGTCTTCTGCTCCTGGCAGAGCGGGTATTGCTGTGATCAAAGTATCCGGCCCGGCCGCCCTTGATGTCAGTATTCCGCATGTACAATGGACCACAAGAAAATCAAGCTACGGTTTCTAACGCTTAGCCTAGATATACTTTGCAATGTCCAAGAAAGAATGGCCGCCACCGAAAGCACGAAAAGTTGAGATAAGACCAATATATCATCCCACTGATATCCCCCGCCGCCTGCTAGACACATCGGCGGTCGTCTATTTCCCACAGCCGTACACACACACAGGACAGGACCTGCTAGAGTTCTATACCCATGGAGGAAACGCCACGGTGAAAGGAGTTCTCAATGCCATCGCGGCGGTGCCCTCAAAGTCCCCCATTCGCTACGCCGAGGCAGGCGAGTTCACCCGCCGAGCATTCTACAATGGAAAATTGAATATTGCGCAAGTGGAGGCATTGGGGGACCAATTGGCAGCAGAAACGGAGCAGCAACATCGCGTTGCTCTCAGAGGGCAGTCAAAAACTGCTACCATGCATTACGAGGCTTGGAGGCAGACACTGCTTGAGGCCCGTGGTGAAATGGAAGCTCTAATTGACTTTTCCGAAGATTATCACTTTGACGAACCCCCTTCATATATTTTGGAGGGTGTTACTGAAAAGGTTTCAAAGATTCTCCCAGTTATTGCTAATCATATCAAGGCCAGCCATTGTGGAGAGCTGCTTCGAAAAGGCATACGAACATCATTAATTGGTCCTCCTAATGCGGGAAAGAGTTCATTGATGAATCAAATCGTTGGTCGCGAAGCATCGATTGTTAGCCACGAAGCTGGTACCACTCGGGACATTGTGGAGGTGAGTCTCGATATGCGTGGGTACCTGTGCACTTTCGCCGACACAGCTGGTTTGCGTACAGTTCCTGGGGTAGAAGGAATTAGCAAACCAAATCAGCTCATAAGGCGTACAATGGACAATCGTTCATTCACTCCCCCTGCAGTTGAGAATGCACAACGAGTCAGCATTGAGAAGGAAGGTATACGACGTGCTCGGGCCAAGGCCGCAGAATCGGATTTTGTGATAGCTCTCGCTTCGGTTGAAGAGTCATCCACTTCATCAGATAAATTTGAAATAATGTATGACATGGAGTCACTTGTCTTAGCGTGTACAGCACCGTCGGCAATCGTTGTAGTCAATAAATGCGAGCAAGTATCCCATCGCGTTTTACAACAGCTACTTTTGAAGTTCAAAAGCGACGCCAGCACTTTTATCAGCGATATTGAAATAGTTACCATATCGTGTCTGGATGCGCAAAGATACCCACCATCGGAAGAAGACGACGACCCGGGAAATATACGTGTGCTATCTAACAAGATGGTCAACATCTTTCAAAGCATGACGGACCTTTCGCCAGACTTACAAGGAGCTGTTGGTGTTTCGGAACGCTCGAGGCAATTACTTCACAGTGCCTCTCGATATTTGGAAGATTATAAACGCGAGGCTATCAGAGGAGAAGATCACTTGCACGGTGGAGAACCGGATATTGTTATTGCTGCGGAACATTTGAGGGAGGCGGCTAAAAGTTTGGCTCTTATTACTGGGCGGGGGGATGTTGGGGATGTGGAGGAAGTTCTGGGGGTTGTTTTTGAAAAGTAAGTTAGGTCTTTTTCTTTCTTTCTCGTTGGGTGCTTTGGCTAACGTGTATATGGTAGGTTTTGCGTTGGGAAATAGATCGTGTACCAATACGGAGGATTGTATTGTATGTTTGAACACATGTAAGATGATATGATGGGCGGGAAAAGCGACATGTATGATACCCTGAACTCTGTTTTGTGTTGTATATATTTCAATTTCAATTTCAATTTACATTCTGTATAACAATACCTGCCCTCACTTTCTATGATATGCTTGATGATCCAGTCTCTTGTTACTCTACTACAATTGTCCTAGTATTTCTCTTTTTTAATAGCCGTTCTTAACTCTTTAGAGCTTGGTAGATACCTATTGCGGAGGGTATAGAACGTACGAACCGGATATAATGATATCAAATATCACTTCCTCACTGATAGAAATCTTAATAGCCAAAGCTAGATAGAATGGTCCCTCCACACAAGAGTGGCAAGTAAAGTAACATTGTTATACTCACCAATAAGTAATAACAACAGCTGGAAGTTCAACAGAGCCTCCTGCATCATTGACATCCCCTGTCACGAGCCTCCATCTCACACGAAAGGTCCAATTACACAATTCTCAAATCCATCACTTCTGTTTCTAAATTCTCCACGACTACTATGGTTCGGCACTTGGAATTCTATTCTATTCTAAGACACCCCCCTTAGAAGATTCTATTCCAGTTTAAAGAGGTCTTAGAATATTCTAAAATTCCAGCTTAGAATTTAGAATTCCATTTAGAATATGTCACATGACCTATAAAATAGTTGTTCTAGTCCGCTCGAGTCTCGACTACCGGTAATAGGAAGCCTACGTTTAACATTAGCACCGCATCGATATTTGAGAATCCCATCTACCATCAACACCACAACTCCAGCTGTTGGTTGACCATCAAAGTTAAGATACAAGGTATACTAATCTAATATTGTATTCGTATTTTGTATATAGAACTACCTAGGTAAGTAGAGTTTGGGCTACGGGTTCTACATATACCCGTAGGTCACATGATAGGTCACCTGATTACCCCCTACAAACAAGTACAAGCGAGTGAATGTAGGAATATCGCGATACTAGCGATTAGGGTATTGTTTCTAAGGATATATTAAGTGAATTGACGGGTAAGGAGATTAAGGCTTTAGAGTCATTTACGAGAGATGACGAGAATTTAGGAAATAATCAATTCACTTGTCACTTCGGTATAAATAGAGCCCTCTTATTGGTCAATGTGTTCTAAATTCCAAAGCCTCACACCTTGGAATATTCGATTCTAAATCAAAGGAGCCTTTAGAATATTCTAGAATCCTTGACGACTACATCCCTGCCCCAATTCCCCCAATGAGGTCCTATCTTGCAGTATCACAGTCAGTCATATGATCGCTCCATCATGCTGTGCTACAACGGAGATTAATTTACCCTCGCTTTCATCCCTTTCTCCTATTTCACAATGTACTCGAGTACTGGACTTACATTACCGGTACTAACCTAAATCCATCTTATCTATCCTTACCCCACACCACTGTATCTCACACCACACCACACCACACGACCCGTCTCGCCTTACATCACAATTCCTGATCCCCATACGGAGTATGATAGTGAAAATGAAACTGAATGTTTTGCTTGGCATGGCTGTGAGGGAGGCGGAAGGAGGCGGAAGGTAAGAAATGGAATTGGAAGGGATGAACTTACTCATCTCGCTACCGGAAGGGTTAGAAAAGGAAAAGAAAGGGATTCAAAAAAGGAACGTGTGGGGGCGGAAGACCTCATTTTGAGATGGGGTCGGTCTTGTTTAGTATCGCGCTTCCGTGGGATAGATTGGGGATAGGGGATATTTGGTGGAGTAAGGGTAATTGGAATTCTTACGTGAAGGTTGATGATAGAATTTTGTGGATTTGGTTGGGTGCACACTGTGATAGATAGATATATGAAGAATCAGTTGTGCGGAGTAAGGAGTAAGGAGAGAAAGGTAGGGGAAGAGGGAATATAGAATTGGGTTTATTAAAAGCTGACTCCTGCCTATGGATACTTTATGGGCCCTTGCTATTTATGGTCCTATATCTACAGTATTCCGAACCGAAAGTTCGTAAGGTTACTTTCAAACAATTCTTGTGAAAGGGGGTCGAGGATGATGAGTAAGTGCTTGTTAATTTGATGATGGATCCGCTCGTCTAGAGTTACGGCGAATAGTATTTGAAGCTGGGGGTACGTAGGAAGTGAGACGAATTTGTTATAGAGTTATGAGATAGATGGATATGTCAAATGTAAATATACGTGTAGTTGTCCGATTTTGTGATAGATTTGGGTCAAATTTGAGGCGGATTGATTGGAATGGGAATGATGATGAGATAGAGAGAATAGAAGTGGGTGGATATGTATACATCTAGACATGTGTTCTCTAGATGGGAGGTACACGAGCAATCACGCCAAGTAATGTTACCCTATATTATCACACCACCAGCACATGTCTACTGACCTCTCCAGTGTAGTCGATAGTTTAGTTTGCTCAGTTTTAAGGTCTAGTAAAACAAACCAAAGTTTTGACTCAAAATATAGAACTAAACTAACTAAAACTAAGTGTTATCTTTAGTCTAAATCTATAAGCGAGTCTATATAAGTAAGGGTTCCAGCCTAGGAGAACAATAATTGAGAATCGATTATTTAGGCCATAGTTTTCGCTAAGGCCTATACGTACAGCTTTAACGCGGTAGACTTGAAAAACCCGAGTCCTAACCCTAACCCATAGGAAGTTATAAACACTATTAAACAGGACTTTATATTATCCTTAAAACAGGTTATCTCCTAATTTAAGTGTTCTAGCTTTTAGTAGTACTAGCTAATAGTAGGCTAGTACACTAGGAAAGATAGGTCTACAATAGGTCCGGCATCATCGGACCGCTATAGAAGGCTATAGGATTAAGCGAAAACTATAGCCTAAATAATCGAATTCGATAATTTAGGCTAAATACGCTTCTTACGAGCCTGTTTAGTAGGTTTAACCGTGCGTACGACTAGAGCTTCCTAGCTACAGTAGTAGCAGATAATCTATTATTATTATAGTTGATATAGATAAGGTAGGAAGGTAGGAAGGTAGGAAGGTAGAGTAGATTGTTATAATAAAGGTTTTAGGCGGGAATGAGGGGCTAATTGGATTATCCTAATTACAGTACTATAAAGTTATGTTTTAGGCGGTGGTACGATATTTTTATATACCGAGTACCCTGGCCTAGAGCTTAGACTAAAGCACCTACGTGACGCTATATTCCTATATTATCATGTGACTTTATAGCCTATAAAATATCCATCCTACTCAGTTTTATAAAACCAGTTAGTTTTAATAGGTAAAAATGACCTAACTAACAATTTGGATTTTAATTATAAAACTGTCAAAACTGAACTGAACTAAACTGAACTAAACTAAACAGAACTAACCAACAAAACTACTAGCTACACTGAACCTGTTACCTCCACTCTACACAACAATCCCCTCCACATAATTACCAACAAAACCCAACCGCCATCCATCCATCAAAATTGATATCCTCTAAGCCAAGCCAAGCCATACCATACCAACATTTACTCCCTCCTCCTTCACTTCCCACATCCCACACAAATATCTTGGCAGAAAAGAAACTCCTAGGTAGTCAGACCCATAAGTGAGTGACCAACTTAAACTCAGGGCGCGTAATAATTTGTCAATATGATGTAGTCAAGTAGAGTCTATCTAAGTCTCAGAGAGAATGAAGCGAGTTTGAGTTTGACTTGACGTCTAAGGATAAAGTAGTATAGATTATTGGGTAGGAGTTTGTAATCTGATCTGATCCTAGCTTTCTCGCTTCTGAGTTGCGTTTTAAAACGCGTCGCTGCGATATTGAGTGGTATTGAAGGACTGTTACTGTACATGGATATGGATATGGAGGGGAGTCAATGATTATTTTGGCAAAAGGGCATTGGAGGTGTAGAGATTAATGGATTCATTCAGATCAAATCGAAGAATATGAGAAAAGCAAGACATTTCAAAAAAGATGTAAAATTCAAATATCTACTAACGTCTACACTGCTATATGCTCTACCTCTTCCCTCTCCTCCACCCGGCCACTCCCCAGAACACATTGGCGCGGGAAAAAGAAAACAAAAAGAAAAGGAAATGCCCGAAAGAAACTATTCAGAAAATCCATCAAGATCCATCATTCCTCTCCTCTTATCTCATGTTCGCTCATCCAAATACGTACAAACATGAAACCCATAATCCACCACAAGGAGAAGAGAAGAGAGGGGAAACAGAAACAAGAAATGAAAAAACTCCATAGTCCAAAGGGGATCGTGAGATCCTAGTATACGTCTTAAGTGTGCTGCCGCCTTGGAAAAAAATCAATGCTCGATATTGGAAGGAAGAGGCCGTGAGACCTGTATGCGTTTTTTTTATAAGCTGTAATGGTTGATGAGATGAAATATGGAATGCTCGCTCGCTGAATCATTGAGTTGGAAAAGGAAAGAGCGGAGGTGTTGGTGTGCTGTGTTTCCACCGAAAGCCCTTTGGTTGAAGGGTGTGGTTGCCAGGCTCTTTAGTTGTAGCCGCCACGTCCGTCTTCCGGCTCCTCCTCGTCGTCTGGGCCACGGTTGTAACCGCCTCGGCCAAAGTTCATGGGTGCCATATGCTTTTGGCTGTCGTCCTCCTCGGATGAAGCTGGGCCGTTGTAGCCACCACGGCCAGAGAGAATTGGTTGGTTTGAGAATGAGTTGGATGCCATTGCGGACGTTGGTGTTGGGTTGATTGAACGGTGGGGAGATATGTTGGTGGAAGAGGAATGTTGTTATAGCAAAGTAGTCAAGTCAGATGCTTGGGAGATCAGATGAAGATGTTGGAGACTGTTGATTGTAGGTTTGTGTGTGGAATGAAACAAAAAAAAAGATGGTCTGAGGCGTTCCATGGCCCTCTCTATATACTTTTGAGAAATGGTTCCAAATTCAAATGGATGGATTGCAAGGGGGCTTGGTTTGGAATCAATCATTTGCGTAGGAAGAAGTTGTTTGGCTGCCGGCTGGGACTAGCAGTCGGAAAGTAGTATGTAACCTGTCCACCAGTACAAATCTATTCCATGGGATTATGACTGCATTGGGGGCCGATTAGATGCTGCTGCGGCAGCTTCTGCCTGGGAGCACCTTTTTTGGTAATGCGAGATGGCTTCGGTGTCTGGTAGAGGAGACGGAGCCAGATGTGGAGCGGGCGATTCGGAGGAGTGAGGAGTGAGGGAGGAAGGGGGGAAGGGGGGAGGGGGGGCCTAGCATGGGCCTGGGTATTCTGGCTGACATGACGCTGATGACTGTTCTCAGCCTTTCTCAAATCGGCCCTCGACTCGAGGAGAATGGTCAACCTCAGCAACTCAGCAACTCAGCAACTCAGCAACTCAGCAACCTAAGCAACCTAAGCACCGTAACGTTTGAGACTCGTGAGCGCCGCCAGGCTAGCAGTCTAGCAGGCTAAGTACCTAGGTAGGACAGGCTAGGGACTATAGGCTACATACGGTACAGTTTTAGGGAATGGGTACAGCGCAGCGCAGCGCACTGCAGGTGTAGGTGCAGGTGACCACCACCACTACCACTCTACAGGACACCATGACCATGAAATTGCACATGGAAAGAGCGTGCGTGTTCCTGAGCCAGGAGGTTGAGGGCGTCAAGGGTATAGCCAGCCATACATAGTAACGATGGGTGAGAGCCAGAATTGGGTGGTGTAGGATTCAAGTCCATCCATTGGCGTGCTGGTGTGCTATGCATGGAAACCAAAACCACCTAAGCACCCTACACCAAACCACGCTAGGCTTGAAAAGATGCAGGCCCAAGTCTCTCGCCGACCACCATCACCATCACAACCAAAAAACGTCTTTTCGCCGTCCACCCAGCATTAGGAATACAGAATTGCTGCAACGGCAAAATACAAATCGGGCTTCTGTTGACGTTCAGGAATCTGTATGTACCCTGGACGATTCTTCAGGTCACCGAGTAGCACAATACCATGCTCCACTCTATGACACCCTTTATACTCACCGGCGCGGCGCAGTGCAATTGGATAAGACCCTCTCAATACGATTGGAATACTGTTGCTGCGACGCTCGTAAGTCAGGCAGGCGCAGTCAGTGCCAGTCACTACTGCCCAAGAATGGCAATTGAGAAGAGGAATATACTCAATATAGCATCATCGCCGAAACTCAGGCACCACCGTTCGCGAGATACTCGGTGTAACTTTGTACTCGGTGTACTTTGTAAACTACACAAGATCAACGAACCTGCACTGCACTGCAGCCTGCATTTCTTGTGGGACCAGTTGTGAGCGCGAGTTCCTGCAGAGAGTGCCATTTGGGCATGCTCCTGTCTCCCCAAAGAGGAAATCTGCGAGAAGATTCCACGAAAAAACGCATCCGTCTTGCTGACCCTATACTACGCCTACAGCAGCCATCTCCAGCACCCTCGTGGCTGGCGGCAGTAACGGTCTCCCGGACCCGAAGATCGTCTTCGCTTCAAGGGGTCTCATCAGGGGCCAAGCGAGGGGATGCTTATCACGATGACCTGTAGAAAACCCCAGAACCTGGACCCTTTTTTAATCAACCTGATGAGTGCATCATTGTCTGTATGAAACTATACAAAACCTCGCAGAAATAGCTTCTGTTTGTGATTTAGCAGTGTGGCTTTTCATCCCATCCATGTTTTGGTAAGGATGATATATGGGCTACCACGAATCAGGGAGCACAACATAGGGCTGAAATATACTTCTTCTATTCTGCACCAGGCTGATTAACAAGAGCGTGGGTAGAAGCCTTTTGTGGAGACAAATACCACCCTGCGATTTCCATGTGGCAGAGAGCCACACCGTACCACAACTGGACTAGGGTTATAAATAACCGGACGATATACGCAGTATGATTGGCTACATTGCGAACAAGGTGTGGCTCATCATAGTACTTGGGAGGGTAAGCTGATGAAGGGTGTTCAAACAAATCTCCAAAATAGGCAACGGAAGACCCTGGGTAGAGTTGTGGAGAGTACATCTCCCGAACCCGGTCGTAAGTTACACCACAACTGCCAGGCCGTCGGGGAGGTATCAGACGGAGCCTCCTGCGGTGAACCTTTGTACCTTTCTGATGACCTGAGGACGAAACAATACCCTGCTAGGATGCTCTGCAGATATGCAGAGATGATGAAGAATATTTTGAAGAGTCGAAAAGAGTCAGATATTATTCAGAGAAACGGCTTGATCTGCAATAGGCGTTTACTGGAGACACCGAATGACTCAATCCGGTCATCTGGAAATGGAGCATTTGTAATGCACTGTTTCGTAATACCTGTTCGAGGTTTGATTTGTCTAAGAGAGGGTTATTGATGGTCCTTGGGGATAGCTGGGTGAGATTGCGTGGGGGACGAAGCTTCAATGAGCCAGATTACTTTACTTAGCGGAAGGAACGGCTACAATCGCATTGTGGCGATGACGCGGAACTATGTCCATTTGAAGTTCGAGGTTAGAAAATAGCAGAGGAGAATTGATCCCGTGAGAGATCCAAGGAAGAGCCTGATTCCAATATCAAGGTAGTAGCCGCAGTGGGTCTTCTGCCGGATTGTTCATCCTCAGGGCAATCCATCGGGGGTGGCAGCGCAAGACGGCGGGGTATGGGAGTTAGTGGGGGATCCAAGACCCGCAGTCCGCAGCACCAGAGGATGAGGCTCTCATGGTGGTTGAGCGTGATTTCGCTTGTCGCATTTCAATGATGTTGTTGTACTTGTGTTGATTGTGGGCAAATCTCAACGTCTGCCGTCCTCGCTTCAGGGGTTTGTTGACCCGACCAACTGCCGCCCGGGAGGTCCGTTCAGCTCACCACCAAAACGCTTCGCTTCTCTGATGGCAACAACCACTGCTAAACAATGCAATTCAATGCTCAAGTTCACTCGCCGACCTCAACTCACCGTTCATTGTATGCAGTCTTTTTGAATAACCTCATTTCGACAGTACTCCGCTAAGCCCAAGAAGCGGTGCTGCGGATGACGAGACGAGACGGATTTGACCGTATTGGAACTCCTGGCAACGTTGCTTTCTGGTGATGGCTGGAAACGCCATACAAGACTGTACCGGCAGGTGATTTGGGCCAGCCGTGTTCAATGCACCGCTGGTCCGCACAATCAAGCAGGCAGACGATGCTCTCACTGATGACTACAGTCTGACCAATCCCTTCTGCTGCAGCATCTTCTTTCAAAATGGCCTCGAGTGCCTCGCGCGAGGGGCAGAACCTTCTGCGCAGGTGAATTGGGAGGGTACCAGTCGAGCTTAGAGTGTGTTGTCATTGACCCCGGAAAGCATGTCTCCGCTACAAATCGTGCCATCCTCTTTTTCTCTTCCCCCAAAAACAACTGGTACCGTAATCCATTTGCCGGTCAGCGAAAATGCTTGGCGGTCGCTTATCTGACTTCAAGTTTTGTAGGAACATCAGGGGTTCATCCCATGTTCACGCCTAAACGGGCAGCAAAGTCATTCCCCTGGCTACTCGAGTAGGTATCCTCAGCGCTGACAAAGATGCTAGGGATCTTGCCGCCGGGTAGGAAATAACTCTAAAAATAAAAACATATTCTTGTGTTTCATCGAATCAGCATCTCGGGCTCGTTATATAGCAAGCAAAATAGCTTGCAATTCCACCACGCATATCGATTAGAAGATATGGTGGTGATTGGGGATGATGAAACTCATTCTATCAATAACCCCACTAGATTCTTTTTGACATCTTACTTGCACCTTGGGGACAAAAAAGGGAATTCGGTGACGGATCAGATGTTCCACACTGCAACCCTTCTTTCCTCTCCATTCTATTCTATTTGTAAAGTATGAGTCGAATTACAACCGTCAACGTCTGGTGACTTGGATATGACTTCTTGCTTACGCTGCAGTGCTGGAGATAGATGAAGTTACACGGTGTCGATTCTGGGTGTGGCAGCCTAGAAGGATCCTCGTAATCTGAACCGAGGTACCTTGATCTGGCTTTTATTACGACTCTGTATCTTGGGGCTTGAATTAGATCTCATTGGGCCAAGCTTCAGCATCGATTACAACGGTCGACCTCCGATATAGAATACTTCGTACGCTGCAGAATCCCTCTTCATATCATGGCCTATGGATTTGAAGGATTCGCACTTGCTGCTTTGTATCTGGAATTTGTGCCGTGCATGCACTGCGGAGGTAGGCAGCGAAGCAATTCGTCCCAATATCCTTAACCGATTGGCTATCCATTTTTCCAGGCACCCCTCAAGACTAACCGCTGATTTCAACTTACCAGTTTGAACTTATGTCTTACAACAGCCCCCACGATACAGAAGAAGTGGGAAAGAGCCGCTTGCATTCGTAATCTAGCTCGCTCGAACTCGTTTAGTACGTAGCCTTTTCAGAACAATACCAGTTCGCGGCTTATGCCACGTTTTACCCCTACCATGCCATGCGTTGCGCAGCATGTCATCTTCCGGGTCAACATTCATTTTTGGGCAAATCAGAGATCACAACGCAGTATAATTTGTATCTGATATGCCGAGTATTACACCGTTCCAGCAAATAAATTCCCCAGAGACCGTTGGGGTCTTGACTAGGGCATTTGCGGCGCAATCATGTTCAGTAAGTCGGGGAATTTATCACCCTTTCTACCCACGCTATTATTTCGTTCATCGGGTAACACATCCCTCCAAATGCACAGTCCGAAAGGCCCATGGCCTCTAAATAAGGCTGTGATGTTGCGCCATTCAAAGGGCCGAATATTCTAGTCGGTGACGAGTCATCAAGCTAATCTCATAGCTGAATATCCGATATGATTCCCCCTGCTGCGGTTAAACACGTTACTACAACGTGGGAGCAAGGAAACATACCACGCATGGAACTCAGCGCATGTGTTGGCGGCTTCCAATCAAGAGGCCCCTTCTGCACTCCCTCTCATGCATATTTCCTATGTGTGGGGACTGTGATGGTTGAATAGGATCTCCATTACCTACCTTTCACTATCCTCATAACCCCCTCAGTCTTTTAACTCCGCGTGCTGGATTGTTTATCCGCACTCATCAACATCCGACCGAGTGATCCAACATCAACCTTTTCACCCGTCTCCCAACTCACCTCACTACCTAGATATCAATCCTACTGGTTCCTTGGATCCCTTATCTCTTTCCAACCCCACAACTGCCGGAAGGAGGCAGGCTGAGAAATAAAAACTCACCAACTCCTTCCCGAAGCCATGCTTCCCTCTCCCGTCTCGATGTTCCTTGTAAAAAAGCCACGCGGGAATTACCCACTTCCTTCTTGTGCCATGGCTAAAAAGATGCTAAATCAGATTACCTTGTGTGGTACGGACATGTACACCCATCCATCTGCACATCATCATTATCTCCGCCGGCCTCATCATGATTACGTCGTCCAGTCCTCTCCAGTCTGTACCATGAACGTGCGGTACCCAAAGTCTAACAGTCAATCGTTCGTAAATTGTAGCCCCCAGGTTACTTCACGACGTGAATAAAGACCTTCGTAATGGCTTATAGAATCCACCGAATCCATCCAGAATCCTTAATTTTGGGACGGGACGTTACATACCTCGTAAATTTACATCCAATTTGCCTACGTAAATTCGAAATTGTGGGGTTCTTGAACTTCCATTGAGCGTTTTTTGTTTTTGAGGTTATGAGGGAGGGGGCTGTGTGTGTGAGGTGGTTTTCTGGATTCAATGGTTGGGTTGGGGTCGGAAAATCTACTCTCGTGAGTTTGCTGGGCCGCGGAGCGAGAGGTGGCTTAGCCGGGGTGCGATTCGCCCACTGCCTTGGGAATTTGTGAGCCTTTGGGAGACTGTGGGGTGTGCTTGGTTGGGGTGGAGATTTGGTTATTGACTAGTCTTTGGTAAGTTTGGTTGGGTCACGACTCCTACGAGCCGGATATTTTGATGGCGTGGTGGTTCGAAGGTCTTGTTATTTGACATTCTGAACGGATTTACCTGCTTGCAACCTTTGTAGGACATTCAAGGCTTGTTTTCAAGGATTTCTTTGTTCGAGTTTTGGCTGTTTTATTGTGGATCAGAACTTGTGACTGCGAGATGATGTTTTGAGAAATGGGTATTGGCTACGAAGTAAGCTACAGGGTGCACCAGCTTTACTCGCAAATGTAGTTGATAGTTGGGGCCTTTGAGTACGACGTGCGATCTATTCGGCCGTAGATTAGACCTTTAGAAATATTTTACGAAATGCGAAAGGTAACAGTAATACTATTGACATACCATCGCTATAAAGTAGTAGTAGTAGAGTATTTTTACGCCGGGCGGATTTCTAGCGAAAGCTGGGTCTCCTGTGACCTCTCGAAGGGTATAGGGGCGTGCTAAGCTATAGATTTTTATATACAATATCCTACCCTAGTTAGCTAAAAACGCAGTTGGCTAAAAAGACTTCCTAGAGTGAGCCCGAGTCCCTGATCCCGCGGTGTTATAGTACTATTATAGACTAGAGAAAGTATTATATACGTTCTTTACTATCTACCATTCTTATTCACTCCCCTTCTAATATACTACCCCTTTTAACTAACTTAATAACTCACCTAAGCTCCCCTGCGTGTTTCCTCTCTTCTTTATTATCTACTCTCCTTATTCACTCTCGACCTCTTTTATTCACTCCCTTCGCATCTTATTCACTCACCTATTTCTAATTCACTCCCTATTCCTTTCCATTTACCATCAACGCTCCTAATTCACTCTCTATTTTCTATTCACTGACTATTCTTCCTATTCACTCTACTATTTTTCCTTATTCACTCTCTATAGCCCCATTTTCTATTCACTTTTGTTATGTATTATAGTATTCACAATAGTCAATTACTATTCACTGGTGTTATTCATTATTCACTATTCACCTTCACCTTACCTTACTTCACTATAACTTCAATATTGCCCTGCTTTACACGCACTTCATTTCGTCCTCACTTCACTATTTACTTACTTCACTATAACTTCTATTACTCCGCTTTACACGTACGTCACTTCATCCTCACTTCACTCTATACTATATAGACAGTGAATAGAGGTTGTATTTATATATAGTGAATTAAAATGTTATATAGTGATATAATACTGTAGTACGTAGAGAAAGTCATTAGTCGTGAATTGAAATGGTATATAGTGAATTGAGATAATATATAGTGAATAACAGTGATATTGTATTGGTGAATGAATTTGAGTGGTATCTATTGAATTAGTATGTAGCCTATTTAGCTTGTCGAGTGTCCTCTCCCACTCCATTTGGAGAGAGAACGGTTGTTTTGTACCTGACTAGGGTAAAGATAAAATAGGGTTAAAAGCCCTAAACGAGAGGCTATAACCTAGAACCTAGGAGCTCGAACGAAATTAAAAGCCCCTAGACAGCTCAAGGACTATAGTAGTTCCCCTAGGCCTTTCCCGAGAGGATGAATGGTCGGTTTAGTAGAGCCTTAGCACACACACAGAGGCGCAATCATCGAAATATCCTCGGAAACCCGAAATAACCCTTTCGCAGCCATTTTTGTCCCCCCCTCTATACCCCCTTTATACCCCCCCTTCCCTCTATATCCCCCCTACTATCCCCCTAGACGAGTAGCCCTCCCTGCCCCTCGAAGGACAGCCCCTACGCCTCTCTAGCTAGGGATTTTATGTTGTCGTAGGTGTAGGCGTGTATAAAGAGACTAGCTCGATAGAGAATCGTAGATGGCGGAAGGTAAAGGTGATTCGGTAAGTAGGTAGAGGATTAATGTAGGAGGATTGTAGCTGTTTCTAGATGTCGAGAATTGTTAGTTTTCGATAATTAGACAATCTCCCTAGTACGCGAGGACGTCGCGATAAACTCGTAACGACGTAGCGATCAACTAGCGACGAAAAGGACTGAATCTTAGCTCTCTAGACTAGGGCAAGCCCTAGCTAAAGGTTCGTAGGATGTACCGCGTACAGGTGTTGAGTCGTCGCATCCCACCATCGCTATAAAGAGAGGGAGAACTTCTGAACTTGAGAAGATCCCAAAAGGTAATTTTATGAGGCTTTCCATAACAACACTGTTAGTTACTTATTTCTGGTTAAATACTTTTGTCACTTAAAGAATACCACGTGCGAAGTATTAATGCATCAGAAACAAGTGTCTGTTCAAGTGGAGATTGAGTGTGTAGTTAAGCGATACCTCGATCCTGGCGGCCCTCAATAACAACCCTGGATAAAACTCACCATATCGTGTTATAACCATGCCCAACCACGAGCAATCAAATACCTGTCTATTCTGATATCCAAAAGTCTTCAATACGGCACTCACTTGAGACTTTCGGGATATATCAGGTTTGTTCTTGGCACCGTGTTGCTGATACTTGGGAGACAGAGACAGAAAGCTGCAGGTGCTTTTAGGGGAAACACTACTTCCGACTTCCAATTAAGCCGGGTCACTCAGGAAGGACATTTCCCAAATCAAGGTTAAAAGTTTCAGACTTCCATGGATTACATTATTGCTGGTGTGCATTCGTGCATTCGTGCATTCGCCCATGGCTCCTTCCTCCTCGTGAACCCCCTATCCACGAGGCTTTGGGCAAGCTTGAAACCGACAGATTGGTCCACGAGAATAGACCATTCATTACTGATCTCTTTCCTTTACAATATTCCATTTCCCTCAATCCTAAGATTCTTCTATTGCGCTAATCCCTACGGTATTCTCTACCTCGCTTGCGCGTTGATTCCGTCCCTACCAAATCCCGAGGAACCTGCCTCTTTTTAGTTCCTTTTATACCAGAACATTTTACCAAATTCAAAATGGTGCAAGTTCGAACTTCAGACAATCGGCGTTTGGGACCCAAACAGATTCTTGCGACTTCTGCGGTTCAGAGCCTAGTTCGGTATGGTTGCAGCAATTATACATGCTTATGATGCTGATGTTTCTGGTAGATATTACAAAAGCCATCGCAACACTCGAGATGATTGTTGGACAGACAAATCCTTTGTTCCACTGAAGACTTGCATCTCTTCGACGCCATCACCTATCAACAATCACCCCCCACATACCTCATCCGTCGCCGAAACTTCTAATGCGAGTCAACAAAAGGCCAATCCTTTGCAACATGACCCAATACTCACTGCGTTTGCTCAGCTGGGGGCTTTGCAGCTTAATTGCCAACGATCTTTCATCTCTTTGATCGACCACCAAAACCAATACATTCTTGCAGAAGCGACACGGAGTATTTCACTCGACTGCCCGAGGAAGGGCTGTCATGAAGATGGGCTTTATTTTGGCGCCCAAATCATTGATCTGGCCTCGGGTATGGTCAACATTTCTCTCTACAAAATCGCCCGCATATTGATCTTGAATTAGGCATTTGTCCAAACTCGATACATGTTTTCATGGCCGAGGATAATAGCAGAGATATTTTCACCCAAAACATCCGTGCCAACCGTAACATATATACCATAAACGACCTTTCGACGGACAATTGTTCCAAGGACAAGGACTTTGTGGTTGGGTGGCCCCATATGCGATTTTACGCCGAAGTGCCAATCAAAACGTCCTCCGGAATGCTTATTGGCTCATATTGTGTAGTAGGTTAGTCTCTACAGCACTTCCTTTGCTTGGAGTTTGAATACAAAGTAGAGATCTGGAAAGTCATTGAAGCTGATATCTGACCCATCGATAGATAATAAACCTCGGCGAGGTCTGGATCCTGATAGTTTTAGAAAACTCAAAGAAATCGCCTCGGTCGTAGCGAGACACTTTGAATTGGCTCAGGCTCAGAAAAACTTGGAGCGATCAAGGGATATGGTGAAAGCGCTGGGGTTGTTTGTCGAAGGGAAACCTAGTCTCAGAGAATGGTGGACGGATGCTTTTAATGTAGAAAGTGGTAATACTAACCTCGAAAGTTTGCAGAGCAAGGATGGGGACCACTCACCGCCATCTGTTGGCGATCTCACAGTGGCTTCAGATAGATTGGAGAACTTTCTCAGAGTAGAGAGCTTTCTAAAATCTGCGAGCGACTATGAGGTGCGATCGAACGAAGCATCCACACACAGTTCGAGCCCAGACGATATACGTTCAACAGCTGCTACGGTTTCAAATAGAGCTCCAGAGAGCCGTGCTGACTCTTTGGGAAGGCCTGGTACTGTCGTATTGTCACAGAGCGTTTCCGAGATCCCAAATTCTGCCAAGGAAGAGAAGGAGTTGGTCGAGCAACATGGACCGACCACAACCAAGCTTGCCCAACAGGACTTAATATCGTATGCATCGATCAAAGCACTCTTCTCCCGTGCTAGCCATTTGATTCGTGAAGCGAGTGATCTAGATGGCATTCTATTTGTGAGCGCTTCACTTCAGAATGTAGAGGTCAAATACGCCAAGTCATCGACAACCACAAATACACCACCAACCACAACAACCCCTAGCCACATCATTTCAGATACACAAAGCAGTATCAGTGCACATTCCAGTGGGAACGGCCAGGCCAAACATGCTTCATCGCCCGGTTCGTTTACCATTTCGATTGGCAAGACCACCTCAAACCATCCTGGAACGGACCTCAAATCATCTACATGTGATATCTTAGGCTACTCACTGGAAAATAAAGCTTATGGCGGGGGTTTGGAGCCTACTGGACACCAGCTCGTCATACCGCAGTCTGTACTGCGGGGTCTTCTTAGTAATTATCCTCATGGAAACATATTTCTATTCGATGAAGATGGATCCCCCTTTTTATACGAGGATATCGATCCCTGCTCGTCAAGCGGAGAAGGCCAAAAACCAGAATCAGCGTCCAAGCGAAGGTTGCGGAAGTTCGAGAGGGAAAAGCAGCAAATGAGATCATATCAGTAAGTCTTAGATATCTATTCCTGGGCTCTGTTCCAAATTCAATCAGAGTCTCGGAGGATAAATTCTTTCTCTTTCTGAATGGTCAATTATCTTTTACTTATTAAAAATACAATTGCTAATTTACTATTTCCGATAGATTGCTAGATATTTGCCCAGGTGCTAGAGCGATCATATTTTTCCCTCTTTGGGATCCTCAGAGGGACCAATGGTTTGCCGGAAGTTTAGCATGGACCAGAGACCCGTGGAGAATTTTGCACTCTGAAGATGTCACTTATCTCGCCGGATTTGGAAGCTGTATCATGGCAGAGAAGTCAAAGATGGATGCACTAACTGCAGATCGGTCCAAAGCAGATTTTATCTCATCTATCAGCCATGAACTACGAACTCCACTTCATGGCCTGCTAGCCACATTGGATGTAATAGATGGTATCTCCAAAAATGAAGATGAAGATGAATTGATTCGAACAATGACAACTTGTGGGGAGGTTCTGCTCGATACCATGGATCACATGTAGGTTTTAGAACCCAATCCCTGGTTAAAGCGAGGACCTCACTGACGCTGATACAGCCTCGATTACGCCAGAATGAGTGCCTTCCGAAAGAATCAAATCCCAAAGAGCGAAAACACTCAAGACCAAGGAGCCTTCATGCTATCGAATGGGATTACATCCTTTGATTTTAGCAATATGGTAGAAAGTGTTGTTGAGGGGGTCCTCGCAGGTCATCGTTACCACAGTGTCGATAGACGGTCAAGAAGTTCTGTGGTATTACAGGAAGATACAACCCAGCGAAAGGGTTTACAGCAAATACCTCCGGGCATAAATCCGGATGTCATGGTCATTCTTAACATACAAAAACAGCCGTCCTGGCTCTTTGAATCACAAATAGGTGCATGGAAGCGTATCCTTACCAACGTTTTCGGAAATGCACTCAAGTACACAGATGCGGGGTTCATCAAGGTCTCACTTCGTTTGGAGGCACTTCCAGAACGCACGCAGCCCAAAGGTGTGGTGTCAGTTGTTCTCGAAATAGAGGATACCGGCATCGGAATGTCCCGGGACTTCTTAACAAATAGGCTTTATATGCCATTTGCTCAGGCCAACCCTATGTCTGTAGGAACGGGGCTTGGACTCAGCATGTAATGTGGAAACTTATGTCATTTGTTTGATTTATGCTAACACGGTTCTTTTGGCAGTGTACGGCAACTCGTGACTGACATAGATGGTTGCATTGACATCGAGAGTCAGCTCGGCTACGGTACGACAGTTAAAGTCTCTGTTCCTTTGAAGCCATCAAACATCCAAGATTCCAACACCCAATCGATTGGGAGTTCGGCCATGATTCGTGACATTGGCGTCTGGTGCCACGACATTACCCTGTGCCTAGTAGGATTTGATCAGATCTCAGATATAGAAGAGACTCCGTTCGGGGCGCTGAGTGTTCACGGAAGAAGACTTTCAGCCGTGAAGGAATCCATTACCACGTTTGCAAGAAACTGGTTTGGAATGAGAGTTACTACAGCACAATCGATAGCAGAGTCAGAAGGGGGAATTCTACTGGGATTACAATCACAAGTTAATGAATCCGAGAAAATCTCGAGAAAAGAAGCGCTTATCGTCCTAGAAGATGTCTTCAAAGGTTCCAAGGTTTTCAGGGAGGAAGGAATTTTTCATTTGTCTCAACCGTAAGATCACTTTTCCTTACAGTATGAGAGCATACTGACAATATTGGTATCGTGTAGTGTAGGTCCTTATAAGCTCGCAAGAATTATTGGACTGTGTTTGGAATACCAATCTTCCTTTTCTGATACAACGGCAACGCCTTCAACGAGACCCAGGTTTAACCGAGCCAACTCGTATGGATTTTCGCAATTCTCAGCGACACGGAATCAAGTCGGTGACCCGGCATCTTCAGAAATGGAGACTCCAGATTCTGATCGAACAGTGATCGCAAGGCCGTTATCTCCAAAACAAACGGGTGACATACAAACCTCGCCATATCTTAAAGTAGCGGACGAGCAGGGTGACACACTTAGAAAACCCGACATTGCAGAGACGCCAGTGGCAAGATCGATCGTTCTTCTGGTGGAAGATAATGCTATAAACCTCAAGGTTCGTCTATTGATTGCCTATCCCTTTTCGGGGTTTAAATCGAGATAATGCTCACCAATATCAAACAGATACTCGAGAACCATATGCGTCGGGCAGGGGAAACGCATACTGCAGCAGTCAACGGCCTTGAGGCTCTTCACAAATACCAAGCGGGGCACAAATCTTTCAAGATAATATTTATGGGTAGGTAAGTCTCCCAAAAACGCAGCGCACAAACTAATCTTAATAGACATTTCGATGCCTGTCATGGATGGCATATCCGCAACACGTCAAATACGGCAGTTTGAAAAGGAAAATTCTCTTCCCCGTGTGCGGATTGTAGCTTTGACATGCTTCTCGTCTGATGAATACTACAAGAATGCCTTTGAGGCAGGGGTGGATATCTTTATGGTTAAACCTGTGCTCATGAAGAACTTACGTCCTCTTTTGGACATGGATGCACATGTAGTCGTTCCTCCACGTGCGTCGAAAGGATATTAGATTGTTTTGGTTATAGGTATGAATGGACATTGGCCTGCAAGAGTTGGGAGAAGTGAAGTGGTTGTGGTTGTAGATTGAATGATTGTATTGCGCCGATGGAGGCGGTTGGAAGATAGGGTAGCCGTAGACGAGCTTTTGCTCGATAAAGAAGATGTACATTTAGATTGTAGGATCAATACTTCTGAATACAGTATTGATTCAACATACAAAAAGAAGGAAACACTCCATCTTGCGATGGCCTGTACTCAGAATCTACTCTAAGCTAGAATAAAAAGGACATACTACCTATGCACAGGTGCAAAATTCTTATTGTCCTTGTAATATATAGCAGAGGTTCTAATAACATTTGTTATCGAGCCTTGAGTTGCAATATGATTCAGCCACGAAAGCTCCACATATGCTTGAGACTTTTTCCCGGTTCATGATTGTGGCTGGCTGAATTGACGAATGCTCGACAGAAATCCAAAAGTCTATTCTCAAAGGGATTCTACTCATCTATCTCCCCTAACCTTCAACCAAACAACCCAATGTCAGCAGGAAGGCTACTCGAGTATTCACTTATAGACCATAAAATCTGGCCAATCAGAACCTATCCCTCAACAGCACGTGTCTCTTATGGCGCGATATGATTGGTCGCACAAAAAAGAATACCCGTAATTTGGACGACAAAAGTACTTATATCTGAATAAGACCCTCACTGTCACCAATTCAACAGAACAGTTGTCTTGGCCCAGCGGTAACATCGACAATGCTTGGGAATACCACCCTATGTGCGAGGCATTCAAATCTATCGCACATTATAACACCGCCTAAAAATAATCAAAAAACTCAGTTAGTCTGGTTTAATATCCTGGGCGCTCTCGAATGGGAGCTAGGATATTTTTTGCTGTTTTTTTTTCTATTTCTTTTTAGGACTTTTCCTTAAGTAATTGCATATTTCTTTCACACCCCGCATTGTTGATCAACAAATCCGCTCGATACACTTCCAATCAACAAGCAATCCTCATGTTTATGTAGCTCCCAGACAATAGATCTTGCCATAACTGAATTGGGCCAATCGAATCAAGCAAGTATGTTTCACCCTTTTCGTTCTACCCTTTTCGTTTCTAGATTTTGGTGCGTAACCCCAATATTGACAGCATATCCAGATAATCGAGTTTCAGAGCAGCGATCCATTGGGCGGTCTCTCATTGCAGACCAATCCGGTCCTCAATCGGGACTCCATTGGGGTACCTTGGCACTTGCGTTTCTAAGCCCGGATTCCGGGGCACTGGCAAGCGGAAGTTCAATTCCAGCTTTTGATCCCGACTTGTAACACTTGGGGCTCCTGCTTCTACTGTATTAGGAAATAAGGGACCCGAAAACGTGGTTATGCATCATTGAAAGAGTCATGCGGAGATCTGTACGTACACAATGCCCAGCTTAATGACTCGGTACCTACAAGATAAACTTGAAAGCACCGCTCGTACTCGAGTATAGAAAATTTATTCAAAACAAGGCAAGAAAGATATAGCCAAACTCCCCACAAACCGTCTTTTTTCTCACCTTCCAGGGCATGTGCGGGAGTCTGTGCTCATAGATAAGGTTATTACCGCTATCAGTCAAATAACGAGAGGGCTAAATTCATATTGGGACAGGTACAGTAGGTCCATCCTCAAGCCTTCCAAGCCTTTTCTCGCTGTGGTTTTCGGCAGTCGTTTCGGATCAACACCTTCAACCTTTTTGATCCGCCTTGTAGTATCATGCAGCTACCAAGAAGAATCACGCAACCAGAATAAGTGGCCTGCCTCATTTGACTCTGCTAAGTGGAACCAATTGTAAAGCTAACGGTCGAGACTGCCATGTACACGTGTGAGTGCCGCCGAGAGTTTGCTCGTACACAGTGAATTATGTACAGAAGTAATTGTTAGCATGTTTCGATCCTTTCTGAAGGATATTGGCAAGAATGAGATAATCTAAGAGAGTGTTCCGAACGGAGGCAAGAAGCAATAATCAGTGAGCATCAGACATTAAGAAGTAGTCTCGTCAAAGTGCCTTCAGTGGTATAAATTATAAAGGACCTTGGGACGACTACAAAAGGAGAATCTGCCCGAGACCCTTGATAAGAAAGGGTTGCACTGCTGGTACCAAGAGACGCTAGACGGACGCATTAACCCAGAGTGTTCGATGCAATAGCTGGCCCATTATAAACAACGCAAGTTTGAAATATTACCACTCTGGAATCATTCCCTCAAGGCCTCTTAGCCAAACAGCTTGAGCTCAAATTACTTCGTACAAGATCGCAGTTTCTGGGCCAATGCGTATATCCTCGTTGTCTTGGTGCAAGAGACTCTTCTCGGGTAACTTTGATTGGGTTGATGCTTTGTGTCCCGCAAACTGTCTGCTTGGCTACCACACGGAGTAAGCAACTGCTTAAGGAGACACCGCAAGCCACATCCGCACACATCTGCAGGTACTCACTCGTATGCCGCAATATGCGGGTGCTGAAGAACGTATGTAGATTAGTCAGCTGTCTTCGGGTGGCCACCCCTTCGGCAGTGATTTCCGGCTCCTTGACCTGCTTCAACTTTTGCCACTCCACCTTCTACGATTTTTTTCTTGTGGTTTCTGATGTGAAAGTGGCCAAACTGAATGATATATATTTCGTCTGGTCTAAAAACTGTATGTCCATGTTGTTCGGATGAACCATATCGTCGGGTACACAAGGTTAGCACAAGCTTTCATAATCGCTTTGCTTTTTGAACTTTGTTTTCCATTATCAAACTCTAACAGGACCCGACTGACATCCTCAAGCGGGGGTATTGTTCTTTTTCTGACACCTTTTGAGGGGTAAGGTAACTTGCGACATGGATATGAATTGGGTTGAGACGATCTGATGTCTCTAATTATGCGGGGGTCATTATTACCTGTGTGGACCCTAAGATTCTTCACCCGGAGATTTCTACTCACAGAGGAAGGCTTGTGGGGTTAGCACACACTCAATGAGTTGCTGATGCATTTGACGATTGAGAATTACTTGCAGACCGAGTTTTGTTCATGAAGTTTCTCTCTTGCTTCTCTATGAGCGATTCAACACTTTCTAGCCTACAATATTTCGGTGTTACAACTGCCTGAAGATTTTATGCTATCTTTTCTCCTGTTTTCAAGAAGTTTCAAATTTGGCTAGGTCTTCTCCTATGTGGCTAGACCGCAATCCCATGATCCAGTCGCTCGGAGGTAACAAACTAAGATCCGAAAACCCCACTGTGATGGAAACTTGGTTTCGCTTCCAGCTGCTGCAGGGGTGGGTTATGATCAACCGGGTGTCATGTCTCCATATTTTCTGTCCGTTCGGAGTGTTTCCTTGAAGGCCCACTTCAACCAATATAAAAGTTTAAATGGGGTTCAGATAAGGTGTTCCAATCACATCCCGACGGAGAAGTTGACTTCGAATTCAGCACCTTGTCCCCTGCTTCGTAACATACTGATTTCTTTCTCGGAACAACCATTTTTGAAAACACTCCTCTTTTTTGAAGAACTAGGTCTTCTAATTTGCAGGTCCATCACTTACGGTACCAAGCTCAGTGCAAACGCTCGGTTATAGTAAAACTAGAAGTCATAATAGCTAGGCACTAGATTCATCTTGAGCGAGATTAAGCATGGCCGATAGCTGTTTGCGGTTGTCTCCGGGGGAGAGTAAATACCACACCCCACTTGTTAAACTGGTACAATCCGATTCTTGGTGTCCAGGACTGCGGGTCAAAATCAGGGGTTCTTCTGGGACGATAGTGCATGGCGTTGCATTTTCATCTACATAACTCCATCCCATCGTCCTCTTCTTCGGCGGGGTTTCTTTGGGATTTCTGTGGTGTAGTTGAAGCAAACTTTGAACCGATACCATATATACCTGTTGGCTTACAGAGTATGAAGTGGTTTCAATTTTCGTTCTTTTTGGCCTTTGTGCCACAGATTGTGGCCCAAGACGCACTTTCTTTGGTGGCTTCATTGCCAAACTGCGGTGTAAGTATTTCATAACCATCTTCCTGGTCAAAGGATAGGCGACTGATCAGCAGAAATAGCTCCAATGTCTCGTCACTTCAGTCCAAGCTTCCAGCTGTTCCTTGACCAATACAACATGCGTATGCACCAACGAGCCATTGCAAGCAGTTATAGCTGCCTGTGTTGCATCAAGTTGCACAATCAAGGAATCTCTTAGTAAGGGTTTCAGTATTCGACTTCTACATAAATACTGACTTTGATTCAGCTGTCAAGAACATTACAGACGGTCTCTGCCATGTCCCAATCAATGACAAAAGTGCCAGCTTTGAGATCATTGTTGTTACCATGGCTGCCTTGACCGGGTTGATGGTTGCTATGCGGATGGCATCGGCCTTTATATTGAGCATACCGTTATACGCCGACGATTACACCATCTTAATCACATTTCTCTCTGGAATTCCATCAAGTGTCCTATTGGGCCACTTTTTGCCACAAAATGGAATTGGTAAAGACATCTGGCATGTCCCATTTGATCAAATCACAGAATTTATCCACATCTTCTACGCCGCAGAAGTTCTCTACTTCGCACAAGTTTCCCTACTCAAAATCGGACTGCTTCTTTTTTACCTCAGGATTTTCTCTAGATCCCCGATTGTCAAGTACATCCACGGAACTATCGCTCTTAATATCGTAGTCGGTGGAACATTCATTATTGCAGCACTTTTCCAATGCCAACCAATCAACTATAATTGGACTCGATGGGATGGTGAGCATAATGGCAAATGCGTCAATATCAATGCTGTATCATGGGCCAATTCTGCTCTAAGTATCTTGCTTGACGCTTGGATGCTTGCATTGCCTATGTCTCAATTGGCCTCTCTGCAATTACATTGGAAAAAGAAGATTGGAGTCGCCATGATGTTCATGGTTGGAACTTTGTGAGTTTCTTCTACCCTATCCGTTTCCATGTGATTTCGCTAACAAACAAATAGCATTACAGTCATCTCAATTCTTCGCCTCCGAACCCTTGTCATCTTTGGAAACTCTCAAAACCCCACTTGGGATAATTACGAGGTCGGTGTCTGGTCCGATCTCGAAATCAATGTCGGTATCATCTGCACTTGCATGCCTTGTCTACGACTTCTCCTTGTGCGCATGTTCCCAAAGATATTTGGTGGATCCGCGAACCGGAGCACCAACTACGCGAAAAATTATGCTAGTAACAACGACCGAAGTCAATTCGGGACAAAAAAGTCGGGGATTCGAAGGCTAGATGATGCGGATGATGTGGAGATCTTGCGAGAAAGTGTGGAGATGGCAAGAATAGTTCCACTGACCCCTACGAGTCAGAGAACGAAAACTGGATTTAAAATCCAGCAACAGGATGTTTAACGGGTAAGGCTGGAGAAACAGTTCACAGCCTTTTTCGATGCTACACTCGATTCACATATTGATGAACTTGGAGTCCAAAACCCTCATTTACTATTTTATTTCATTTTGTCACTTTACAACACAATCTTTTGTTTATTGTTTAATGTTACGACTAATTCATGATATTCTACCAGCATGATGTGCTTTGCATGAAGATTGTATGGATCCCACTTATTGCATTGACTATTGAATTTGTGGAGTAGAAAAGTTTGAGGCGACTCGACATGATCATGCTCATCTTTTTTTGTATTTGTCATTTCCGTGGTCGGAGGTCATTTTTGGTGGAGCTGGAAGCAGAAGGTCAATGTCGGTACGTGAACAATTTGCTTTACGGCATTTAATAAGAGTCAAGACTGCCTATCACCGAAAACCCACTCATGATTTGCAACGGATCCACGATCTAGCTCAGTGTTATTGCAAGTATTTCATCGATATGCCGCTCGGCACTTCATGACTCCTAACAAATGAAGTGAAAAGAATGCTGAAAACATTGAAGCGTATGTCGCACGTGACATACCCCGTTTGAAAAAAGATCTACCTCAACAATATCTAAATGAATATCTCACAGCAACTCATTTAGACTCTCTCGGAATTTCTCTTATTATAAAGGTCATTTATCTGAGCGTCTAAAGAAGGCTTTTTGATTTCTAGAGTTATACGACGGTGGTTTATAATGGTACCTATCTTCCTACAACTTAGACATAGGTAGTAAAAAGGCTATTAAGCCGATACTCTGCAATACAACATTAGCTTTAGCACTATTGCATACTGATAATGCATTAATTAGCCCTGATTAGTCCTATTTAAATATCTAGTATAGTAAAGACTTAGAAGTTTAAGTTTTAGAATCAAATTAAGTAAGATTTACTTAGTAAATATACACCTGTTTTCGCCAATCTC
The DNA here is from genome assembly GCA_900536425.1 of Hymenoscyphus linearis. Taxonomy (NCBI): domain Eukaryota; kingdom Fungi; phylum Ascomycota; class Leotiomycetes; order Helotiales; family Helotiaceae; genus Hymenoscyphus; species Hymenoscyphus linearis. The sequence continues at coordinate 63,852 of UNPR01000040.1, forward strand.
AAGAGACATGGCAGAGAAAGAACAGACAGACTGTTAAGCCTTAATTAAATCATTTTTACCATTAGACAATTAAAACTTAGATTTTAAAGTCTAATATTAATTATCTATTTTTATTAAATTGTTATAGTGGTTTTTTTGTAGTATTATATAGTTTCGCTTAGTAACCTTACTATATAGGCTAAAGAATGCTTCGCGACGCAAAAGGTATATAGCGTAATAGAAAATGAGGGCCTATATCATTATCGAATGTCAGAACATCATCACTTCTATCTATGAACTTTCAGATTACACTACCTATTACAATATACATTATCTCCTAGCGCAGGCTACATACTCGCGCAGGCAGGCTATATACCTTATCTCCTTATCTCCTAGCGCAGGCTAGCTATATACCTTGTATTTCCTTGCTTTGTAGCATAAGCTGACGTATGTACTTACAAACCGGGGAGACCACGTGACGTGGTCTACGGGTATATATCAAGGTACCTATAGCTAGCTACTTAGAAGACAAGACGAATATAATTGTCGGTTTAACTACAGGTCAATGGGACAAATATGTGAAGGTTCGATTTCGAGTTTTATAGTAAATGGATTTGTCGCTTAGGTGAATAGGGGTAAAGTGCGGGGTATAAGCGAGAGTGAATAAGGGGTATTGCTTGCAAGTGCGGGGTAAGCGAGGAGTTCTGTCCTTCTCTCCTTGCGGACAATCTACATCTATTGCCCACCTTGACAAAATACAACAATAATCAGTATTGTTATATTATTAAAAGAAGAGGTTGTCAGGTCAGGTACCTAACTATTTCCATTCACTTACGGTTATTACAAATCAACGGTTACCCCCTAAGTAGGGAAAGCGGGGTAGCAGCGCTAGTATGTTAAATAGCCCTCCTATAGCTAGAGACTTAGAAGTCTACCGCATTCTAATATAACGTTTCCTACTACTTTGTTGCCCTCTAGTATCTACTATATCTACTGTAAAAGACCTAGTAATAGGTTATAAGCTTAGAGGCTAACGCTAAAGGGTATTATAGTAGCGCCTTATTACGTCTGTTAATATAGAACTCTATTCCTTCTCTTTCTCTATCGATAATTCGACTTTCTTAAAGCCTAAGTAGCGGTTACTTAGCTAGACTCGAAGATACTATAATTTATATTATCTTAGTCTAAAAATAAGTAAGTAACTTATCAAAGACCTCGGAATTAAAGAGGTTAGTTCGTCTTATAGGCTAAAGCCGCGAGACTAGCTATAGTAATACAAATTCTAGCGGAAGTTATAGAAAACGTTAGTAACAATTAACAGATTTAGAACGACGACCTAGTATAAAATAGCCTTATACTCCCTAGTATATTCTTTAAAGTATATAAGGAAATTCCTCCTAACCTACTAAGCCCTCCTAGTAAGGTAGATCTATTTGTAAATACCGATATTTATAGTAAATTAGATAGTAAAACCCTATTTTAACTAACTTAATAAAGCGGCTTACTATATCTATAAATTCCGACTCGGTCAAGCGACTCTTTATATCTATAACTTCTACTAGTTTCCCTACCTTATATAAGATTCGACGACCTTAGATTATCGAACGACCTAGACGACTCGGGCGACGGCGATTCTTTAGATAGTAAAGGTAGTAGAGATAACGATCCTCTAGCCCCCTCTCCTCCGGTGCTATAAAAGGCTTCGGGACTAAAGCTATACCAAAATATGGCCTTATAAGGTAACAACGCCGGCTTCGAGTTCTCTAAAAAGTTAAAGCTTAAGGGTAAAGAAGGTTTTTAATAATAGAAGACCGCTCTTCGCTGTTTACTAATGTAATTAAATATTGAAGAAGTTATTAATCCGAACTATAAAGTTCCTAAGGAAGTTCTAAAGGTTCTTTAAAAGGATAAATACTATACCGAGGAGGAGACTAGAAGATAGACCGATTATAAAATCGCTAATATAACTACAATTCGAGCTATTTAAACAAACTATACTAGCGATACTATATACGTAATCTAAGGTGTTCTTATCGCTATATAAGCCTAGACAGTACTTAAAGACAGATATTAAGGAACTAGAGATATAACTTTATACAATCTTATAGTCGAATAGTAGTAACTAATATATAAGAGATATAACGATCTTACTAAGTTTTTAAACGCCTTTAATGATCTATATTACTATATTAACATATTAGGTTATACCTTTAACCGTCGCGCTCGATATATTACCTTTTATAGCGCTAAAAGTAGTAAAGCGAGTTCTATAATACCTTTAAGGTACTATCGATCTCGCTATAGTTTATAGAGGTAGTACTTTTAGCTCTATTAATATAATACTTAAGGGATATTCTAATACTAGCTAAGGCAATTATAAGATAACTAGTCGTTCTACTTCTAGATACACCTTCTTCTATACTAGCGGTGTTATATTATATTAATTAAAGCGTTAAAGTTATATAGCTTAAAGTACGACTAAAGCCGAGTTTTACGACATTGTAAAGGTAGTTATAGAACTAACCTAGATATATAAGTTGTTCTTATAAATTGGTTAAAACTCTCTAGATATTTAGTAAGTTCGCCTATATAGCGACTACTAAGGCGCGTTATTCATATTAGAGAATTCGGAGCTATACTAAAAGACTAAGTATTTTATATACTATTACTTCTATATATATAAAACAGTTAAGTTAGGAATAGTAGACCTATAGGATTTATAGTAGCTAATAGATTAACTAAAGTACTAGATCGTACTAAGTATAAGGAGTTTCTAAAGTTACTAAACTTGGTAGATTTACCCCTAGCTCTTATTAATTAATCTTATTATGGTAGGTTTTTTCGTTGTATTCTAACCTATAGTTATAGAAAAGGGGTGTGTTGTCAGGTTAGGTACCTAACTATTTCTATTTACTTACGGTTATTATAAATCAACGGTTACACCCGCGCGGGGAAAGCGGGGTAGATGGCCCCAGCGCTAGCAGCGCTAGTATTTTAAATAGCCCTCCTGTAGCCAGAGACTTAGAAGTCTACCGCATTCTAATACAACGTTTCCTGCCACTTTGTTGCCCTCTAGCATCCACTGTATCTACTGTAAAAGACCTGGCAACAGAAGATCTATTGATTAATAACTAAAGATTAAATGAGTATATATGACACCAGTTTAAGTACAAGTGTAACTCCGGAGAGCGGGGAAGTTAAGTAGGCTGATTACAGATCAGCTTGTAGATCAGCTCACTGATGCTTACCGATCATCGGTAAAACTTCGTTCAACATATATCATATTCGTCCTGCCTATCTAAGTGCTAGCTACTAGTCTTTAATATATCCAGAAGCTACGTGGCTCCCCTCGCTTGCACTCGCAAGCACGCATACATATCGCAATACGTCAGGATATTACGATACGTCAGCTGTATTACAACGTGTCAGTCAGTATATGTAGCATGAGGCATATAGCCTAAAATACGTGTGATACGTGTCAGCTAATCTATACAGCATGAGGCATACAGTAGTACGTGTCAGCTCATATATACGGTATACCAGCCTGCGCAGGCAAGTGGCCTTCGCTACGTTGTAAGGCGTAGCGAAGGCATATCGCAACAATAATATAACCAGATTACTATTGTATTTGTCCCATTGACTTGTAGTCAAACCAACACTACCTCTTCAGTTGCTCAACCTTATCACCCGGTATACAGTGGCAATGGACAGTATTTCATACCTTTTGGATGACCCTATTAGTCGTGGGTAGCCCCTTTTCTCTCCTAGAAATCTTCGCCAGCTGACCTTTTATCCTAGGTCCTGACCCTATTCCTAGGTATCTATATCGCACGACAACGGATAGATCTCGAGGAGAAAATACACCCGATAGATTTAGGTCCCGCTGGGCTCAACAAAATAATGGTTCTAGTATCTTCCGGTCGTTGGATTCCGAAGCAGCCCGATCAATGGTTAAACACCACCTCGTGTGGGATATAACAACGGCAGAGAGAGAGTTTAAATCGGACCTTATTTCATGGAGCAGCACCTTGATGTTCGCACTTCAACATGCCGTCAGAGAACATTGGCACGGAAAGCGAAACGTTCAGATATATATACTGGATACTTGGGATCTGTTAAGATCAGACCTCCAGAATCTCTTTCCAGCCACCTTCCTGGTTAGTCGCCTGGGTGTCGATCTACCCTGGGATTATTCCCATGAATTTCTCGCAGTTGGAAAGCTACGTTCCGCGGGTCGCTGCGATCGCATCGCACTGGAAGAAGTCTTTAAACGCTTCCCTCATTTGAATAAGGACGAGGAAGAGACGGTGGGGCTAGCAAACGAAGTTAAATGGATGCGTATGGACTTTTTGGATGGCAATCCTACAGACTTTACAGTGTCATATATTGCCAGAGTTCGCTCGCTATGCGAGTACCATCTTCATGCGAGATTTCGGCTTCCCTTTTTCCTCAGTTTGTTGACACTGGAGAAACGACCGGACAGGCCGACCTTACTGTATGATATGGTCAGGAAATGGATTACAAGTAGGTACTTGGACTTTTTAAAGTCAATCAACACTAAGACTTTGTGCAGCAACCAATGACCAAGAAAGTCTATGCCGTTGCGTCTCTAACACACGAGTGGATCACGGTTTAGAACGATGCGAATTTGTGGAGATGGTTCAATATACAAAGCTCCTTGCTGAAGTTCGGAAAATTTACTTGGAGGTGCAAGAAAGTGCACGATCTACCAACAAGATTTCGCGTAAGTATTGGCCTTGGAAACGAAGACCAAGACTCGCAAGTTATTAATGCTAGTTAAAGCAGGTGCTCATGATACTTCTGACAATGACCCGGAAGATGGGTCCCTCCAAGACGATGATACGGCAGGACTTCTCTATGAATCGGATATAGATTCAGCTGAGGAAAATTACACCCCCGACGATGTCATCAAAAGGCTTGAGGCCTTGGGGATATAAACTGAAGTTTGAAATTCGCGTTATTATTCTCTTAATTTCAGTGATACTTTCCTGTTTATCCTTACAACTGTTATGATCAAGTATCTCTTTTGATGAGATTTTTTAAGAAGGCTCATGTTAGCCATAAGCCTTTATTTTTGGTTAAATTGTTATTATCTACTTGTCTTTAGTTATGGTATGAAAATAATGATTCACATTGCTGCTTCTGCTAATCTAGTCAATGCCTTTAAGTAGAACTGCCGTCTTTCTCTTGTTAGATTCGAGTTCCCAAGATACACAAGGTACTGCCAACCATCACAACTTGACATCAACATTGCGAATTCGTGGTGATTTATGTAAAAACATTCAGAATTTGTAAATCTCATTCATTCTCTCCTACAAACGCTTTTATAATCGACCTCAAATATAGAAAATCTAATCTCCTACCTTTCCAGCAGTCCGCCGGTCCCCTTTCCCTTACTTCTCCTCGACCTTCGCCCTATTTCTCTATTCTCGAAAGGGGATTAAGATCAACATTCAACTTATATACCAAATATCGAAAGTCTCGAGCTTTTCTTTTATACGATCCATACGAGCGTCAATACTCTCCATATCCGAAGAGGTATCGATATTCCAGGACTTTATATGTTAAATCTCCCAGGTATGTCGCAGTACGCTCTATACTGTGGTCATGTTTCTTGTATTTTGAGGCCAAGGAAGGGATAAGGTGTCTGTGTTTATATCTAGTAGAGGAGGGTTGGGGGGTTAGAACTTAGACTAAACCTATTAAAAGGATTATTTAGATGTTCTAGCATTAAAAGATAGACTTTTAAATAAGTAGAAAGGAGAATCAAGAAAATTTTCCCTAGGAACCAAGTCCTGTCCTCCTTCTAGAGTATAGAAGACATTTCAAGGGAATATTCACTTAAGGATCCGGTCTACAGTATTAATAGTAGAACATACAAGGAAAAAACATACTTACGTTGAGATAACCTTTCTTCCTCCCCACTAAGAAATAAAGATAGAATAAGAAGTAGACATTTACCCTAATCCAAAAACATCACAAGATCTTTACTTTCTATTTTCGTCCCCCATTCGTCTTTCTTTCCAAAGGACATATTCACTCACGATCCTCTACCTACCTACCTATCCATCCTTAAGATAAAAACTAGAGCGATTTCACATCGTCAGCGATACCATATGACCAAAATACGCCTCGCAATTCCAAGTTAATATCTAGCGAAGGCTTCCCCGATCCGAAGCTGTCGATAAAAGAACTTTATATATTATCTTTATATAAAAACATAATCACTTAGCCGTCCCAGCTCAAAGCACCAGTGACAGACAGGCTCCCTCCTCCGCCATGAATCCCACCTCAGAGACCTCAGACAGGAAGGAAAAAAGTAACTTAGTTGCCTAATTCAAATATCGTAGCGAAATACTCACTCTCCCAGTATTCAAAAAAAAAAAAAAAGACACTAGAGCCTTATAATGACCAAAGTACCGTAGGATAAAAAACAAGCCAAGCCCCCTTTTAATGTATGTCAAGATTCAATAGTGCGTGTAGTACAGAGCTGAGCCTCACACTGCTCATATACCCACAGGAAGTAAGTAAGTAGTAAGTAAAAGTAAACCCCCGATTCAACATCGGACAGGAGGACAGTAGGGCACTCCATTCACCCCATCAGACACAAGAAAAATATTCATCATGTTATGTACATGATGGATGGATAGATGGATACTCTAGGTACAGTACACTACACATACGGGCCAGTGACCGACCAACCGACCAACACACCCTCCCGTCATCTATTGACACCATACACCATACCCCACCACACCACACCACTCGCATCCTCACTTCTTTCCTTTTCTATCAGGGTTTCTAGTTTCTACAGGCAATCTGCTCTGCCCCCAACATATAGATCATATCATATCAATCCACATCCCACCCCACTCACCCCCCAAAAAAAGAGAGGAGGAATAATATAAAATCTCAAAATAAAAACGCCAAGGGATCCAAGATATCCAAATCCAAAACACACAAAAAAAAGACCCGTCCTACCAATGCAAAGCAAGCCATGCCACATGCCACAACGATGGAAAAAAAGAACCCTGAAAACCTAAATGGTCTCTCTCTCTCATATAAAAAAAGAAGAAGAAGAAAAGAAATCCGCTGATGCAAACACAAAAAGTTCCCACCGAGTCTTGCCTTCACATCCTCTGCATCTCAAGAAGAGCCAAGATCACCTCGTTATCTTCCAAATGCAACATATACATCCACGCAACACTCGCTCCCAAGACCAAGAAGCTGAGCACAGCTAGTCAAAGGACCGTACAACTCGAACTGCGACTCCTAATCCAGAATCAGCACTAATATCTCGCAATCTGATAAAGAACTCTAAACAAGGAAGCATAGATCCGAAGACAGAGGCTTGTGATACCGGTAGTAACGGGTCACAGACTTCTGCTGACCGAACTAAACAGGACCTAGGTAGGACAGGGAATAGTAGCAACACAAATAGGTCAGAATTTAGCATACCATCTACGAGACTCCAGCTGAGCGATCCACCCCGCACATATCTTTAATCGCTCCCGAACACTGGTCATGGCTAGTAACTTGTACTTTTCCGTTTCCGACGTCGGTAGGACGCTAGCGAACCACCAAGGGAAGAGAGCCGGATCGTCGGGACACTCGCCGTAGGCCGCGTAGACGCGGTTATGGAGCCAGGGAGCGCTTTGCTCGCGCATGGTCTTGACAAATGCCGCGCAGAATTGCATCAGATCTTGAGTCGACATGGTATCCAATTGTGAAACTGGGGCCGGTTGCTGGCCATGGTGGGGTGGTGCTCCAAAATGATCTTGTGCTGAAAAATGGCGATCTGCAAATGCATCCGAGGTTTCGGAAGCTTCGAGTGCTTCTTCTTCTGCGATGCTGATGTCGTCAACCCTTTCCACCTTCCCAACCATGTATCCATCCAGCACACCATGTTTTAAAATTCGAAATCGGGATACACCGATGGTCTCGATCAGACTTCGTCCGTCTGCCATAAGATGCATGTTGACAATATGAAGCATAACACCATAAGCGTAAAAGCCAACCGCTCCTAATTCCCCTTGCTCTTCTCGATTTGGATTGTGTAGTATCATTCCAAATTTTCGAGTCCCACTCTCAATAGCACGGCGGATCATGAGTCTGTATCGAGGCTCGAAGATATGAAGGAAGGTTGGCATAGTTGGGAAGGAAAGGGTACAGACAAAGAGTGGAGTGTCCAATTCCCCAACACCATTTGATTCCTCAAGTTTCGCAGCTTCTGCTCGCGCTGCTAAGGCTTCTGGGCAGAGTCCGGTGAGAAGTTTCATGAGTAGTGAATTGGAGGGTGCTTGTTTTGCACTGATCGCTGGGGGAATGGCCAAGGTTCGTCGACATATTGGACATAAGTCTGAGTGATCAAGAATTCGATGTACACAATTCCGGCAGAAAGTATGCCCACAGGCTGTAGTCAACGGATCTAGAAAGAGACTATAACAAACCTGACAGTCCAGTTCTGCCCTCGTTGCCTCCTTCAATTGTTCTAACAAGGAGATGTCAAGCGACTCTGTACTCACAGTAGCAGATGACGCCGGTGTAAATATGACCTCGGAATCATGGGCAAGCTCCCCCATTTCTGCCATCGTGTAGGTTGAACATAATCGACCACCACTCAACACTCTTGTTCGGACTTCTTCATCCCGTAAAGAAGCTACGCCCGCAATGGCCCATCTATCCCGTTCCTGCAATTGCAACAACCCTTCCGATGCCTCGGCAGAATTCTTATACCTATCGAGTTCTTCTTTCACTATCTCCAGGATTTTATTGAGGGTCACATCCACGCTGCAATCCCCCACGGCATGATCTTGCCGACAACCTGTGAAGGGGCATTTGAAGCCCTGAAGACGGTTCGCGGTGGCAGGATATGAAATATTCGGTCGCAAGTGGGATTCTGGTAGACACTTTTTGCATAATGAGTTCCCGCATGGCAATGTAACTGGTTCTCGTAATGGGTATGAACACTGTGGGCATTGTGCCAGCCGGACTATCTGTCTCGCATCTTTGGAAGCGTCAAGAAGACCATTCGAGGAGGGCGGTTCGATGGGAGAAGAGGAGGCAGATTTCGAGATGGAGGATCGCAGAGCAGAGGGATTATTGAGAGGAAGAGAGGACATCGACGGCGTCTCGACCAGCGCGGGGCCGGATTTTATTTAGGGGGGCGGGTATCGCCGTGGGAATCAGAAGCCGCCAGCGTTAGTAGTGGTGGTGGGATTGAATTTGGGAGGGGTCTCGATATCTGCCAGATATATTTCTTCGAACTACTAGTATTTGAAAGAAATTTGAGGTATCGGTGGGGTGAGGTGGTAGATGTAGATTTGTGTCGGTGTCGGTAGGGGTGGCAGATAGTGGTATCGTATCGTATCGTATCGTATCGTATCTCGTCTCGTCCCGCCCCTGTAGAATGATGATGATGTATGATGCGTCGGGCAGAAAGAAAAAAGAAAGCCGAGGAAGCGGACTTGCGGACTTGGTTAGACGGGAAGCAGCATGGAAATATCGTGTATGATGCTGTACATATATTATCCGCAAAAAAGAGAGAAATACAATACGGGTACGGTATAGACGTCGACAATTCGAGGTCGGCACAACTGATAATGGGAGAGTACAGTTACTTCTATATGCCGTCACGAAGTGGTGGTCATGATCATCTTTTTACGTGCAACTCAGACCTTGAGCAGGTACGCCACTGCCGCTGCCGGTAGGGGTAAGGATATGGGGAGGAGGATAGAGAAGGGTGGAAGGGGTACACAAGAGGCTTGAACCCAGCGGCGCTATGAGACTAGAGAGTGCAGATTCAGACTGTTTTTTCCCAAATAGGAATTAATAGGCGTTGTTTAATAAGCATATAGCCTTTAGTTGTAGGTACTACCTATACCTAGGTAGGTAGATACTATAGAACACTGCCATAGAAAATTGCTATACCTAGGTACTTGGCTAGTTACTTGAGTAGAACATACATAGGACAAAGCCAAGCCAAGCCATTTTAGGTTAGAGATGAAAGATACTTCTGAGATGTGCCAGTATCCTCTTTTCCCATCTATCATTATCATCAAGAAATGACTCGGCTCATCTGAGAATACAACAACATCTCTGCGAAAAGTCGATAACGAGATCACAGCAAGGCTTAGAAACAAAAGTCTCAAAAGTCTCAAAAGTCTTTCCAGGATCATCTGAGAGATCTGAGAGAACTGTTGGAAGAGTCTAAGGCGCAGCGCAAATGCAAATGCAAAAATCAGGTCATAGAGCCTTTTACAAGAGTACGTACTCTAGTCATTCGGCTTGGCATTTTACCTGTTCAACGCCCTGGAAGACGGCGGTCGAAGTTGAATCTCCATCCCTAATCAAATCGGTGAAGTGACAAACAACATATAAATTCACGATGGGTGCTCCCAGCTATCTGTCACCGCGATCGAGACTTTCCCGTATTTGGATTTAGCTCCCTTGGCATTTTGGCATTTTGCTTCGGACCGTTGTGGTTGACTACCAGGTAGGTACTCGAGTACCTAGCTCTTGACTAGGTAACTCTTGACTAGCTCTTGACTAGCTTGAGTGGATGACAAGCTACCGACTGACTAGTTTGTTACAGTAGCTCTAGAGTCTGCCCATGGTCCTCTAAGATTCCTCTAAGATTGCTCTAAAGATTGCTTGGTCCCAACCGTATGGACGAAGCCGTCAATAATAAACAACCGAACGACATTAGTACTTTAGGACCCCCAATAATCGATTAAGTACCAGTGGCAGTGGCAGTGGCAATTACAATTCCAAAAAAAACCCCCCCAACATCAGATCATCTGTTCAAGTCGGTTCGTTGGAAAAAAAACCCCCAACTCATCCCAGTCGGGACATCGGACATGCCTCCGGGCGTCCCGCAAACAACCTGGGAAACAATAGCAAGCGTCATCGACTACCCTCGCCTCGTCAAATCCCGAACTACGATTGGTCAGCCCTACACCACAACAGCAGGACCCCGATATCTACCTCCCAGCCACCACTGCCCACCAGCCCATAAAATTCTCTCCTCTCTCACGCCATAATCCCTCCAATCCCTTCCAGCTTTTACCAAATCTCAACTCACAAATCCTTGTACATTATTCCTGGTCTCCGCTTTCCTCAGTACCCCAGGGCGAAAAAATAATATTACCTACCTACCTATGCTTTCCTCCCCCCTCCCCCCCCCTTGTGTACTTAGATCGTCGATGTCCTTCCTGACAGTCCTGATGAGAGGATTCTTTTGACACCTGCATACGCTCTCGCCCTTTTTCCTTGGGACCCCCACCGAGACCGATACCGGTAGCTGCATCGTTTTCCTACCATTGGTCCCCTGAACTTTGAAAGACGGGGGTTTTCGGGCAAGCGGTGCGTGGGAGACTGTAAGTTCGTCTCGAATCTAAAATTTTTCTGATCGAGTACGCTTTTTCACGTTGTGGATGTAGGTGTACAGTAGGTTTTCTTTGTCATGCTTTTCGAAAGTTCTAGTCTCTGGGTAATTGTAGTATTACACTGTCTTCTCTCTTCTCTCCTAAGCCACGTGCGGTGTAGTTGAACTAGGTAGGTAGGTATCTTTGAATATCTTGATATTGGAATATTGTAATACTTCTGAGGCCATCGGATTCAACAATGGCATTTCCTGTAGGAATTTGATAGTGACAAATCAAATTCGCACACTATAATTTATCATTCGCTCTACGCTTAAATTCATTTCCACCCAAGGGACGCTGGTGGACGGACGGACGGTAGCATACCACTAAGCGAGTTAACACGTGATGTAAACATACCTATCTCTCTTCCGAGGTCAAAGTATAAATATTCTCTCACAACATCAGATCAGACCACATCTCCCATCCTCTAACTTTAAATTCTTCTAGATCTATTCTCATTTTAAAGAGTAAAACAGTAACATATAACCCTTCACTTTTTAAATTCCTTAAACTCATGAATCGGAAATTATTCTTCTTTAAGTCAGTACTGAGAATACCTAGGTAGACATGATTTAGGATATCGTACTTCTTGTAGAATAATCATGATTTGATTGATATATATATATATATATACAGCCCGCACACAGAAAAAAACCTCATATAAGTTAAAACAAAATCGTAATGAGGAAAGAAAAGATGCTTGCTTCCTACGGAAACTCCCTAAACAAACAAATAAATAACTTCTTATAAAATAGCCAGCCAGATACCTCAGCTACGTCAAACCACCAGGGCCATGCCATCCAAAAAGACTTCTTCAAATTCGTCAGAGAATGATACGTCTGTCAATTTTTCAAGTCGCACTAGGAGCTCGAAAAGTATTCTGTCGTTTTCTTCTTCGCTTGGTAGTCGGGGTTCACAGTATACTAACTAGACAGAGAATTACTTCCTACGTAGAAGAATTGCCATATATGTCCCTCATATATTATATCTATTATATCTATTATGTCTTTTCTTTATCGTCCTTCTACTAATTAATATATATTACGTTAATCTATAGACATGATTCTCCGCTTTGTCGAAGTCGTAGAGAGCGGAATGACAGCTGACGGTGATATCTTATATCTTACCAGAGACGAGTATAGGAATAGTGTCCTTTGGGTCTGTCTCCCTAGGCATATGAAAGTGCTTTTAAATCGGGCTGGGAATGGAGGTCAATTTCTTCAAGATACTTAGATATACCTCGAGGGGGACATGGTAGTCTTGGACGGTTGGATATATATGTAACAAGCTGATAGGTCGGTCCCTTTTGTTCTCCAAGTGACGAGTACACGAATCTCTCTGGTATTGTGGTTATTCTAATATAAGTAAGAATACAATATAGTGAAAGAGAAACAGTAGGGTGACGAAAAAGGGCTGGTGAAGAGTGGAGAAAGGTAAGTATGAACGTTCACCAATCAAATATCCGTGGCGATACCATTCCCAGCGTGGAGGTTAAGAATGACCCAAGGCTTGACATGATACAATTTCAAAGCCTCCTAAAACTTTAGACTATTTTTAAAATCTAGGCTAATTCTTTCGAAACGACGCCCTTCAGATATTTTCTCGAGAATTTGCAAGTACGGTGCAGTAATAGTAAATGTAAATGTAAACCTTTTCTTCGCTTACTTTATACCACTTTCTAGGAATAATTGCTATATCCACATTTAAAGTCGTCATGTGATACTATTGTGGTACTACTATAGTAGTACAAATAGCGGAGCATGGATGAATTCCACACCAAAGAAGCCCCACCGAGTATATTTACCATCTGGTATAATAGTAAGTATAGTGCAATATTTGGTAAACTAAATTAAAGTGCGAACTATGATTTCGACGCTTATAGTATTCTGCCGTACTGACAACCAGTATCTATACATGAAAATGGGGCTTAGAAGTCGAAATATCATAAAACAAGATCCACGATAACGTGTTGATTCTGCTCTTTACAATATTCGACAGTTAATAGTTGGAATATTCAGGTGCTCCACGTGACATAGGAAGTTGCATATGGAGGAGGATTGTAGGATCATAGCTCTCTTCTTCTATTCTCTGGCAATTAGACAGCCCTACATAGGACTGATTACTTCAAATCTTTATACCTACTGAGTAATACCAAATTATATTTTGTATCCCATTTCAGGGGGGCTGGCATTGGGTAGGTAGAAGTTTACCCCTATTCTCGCTTAACGAAGAAGTATACTTAATTAACCATCTGACGCGTTTTCGGTTTACGCAGAGGATATTTCCGGGGGAAACCAAAGGATGAATTGTAGATATATAATCAGATAGTCAGCTTTCTCCTATCGATTCTAAGCGTAGCACCAAGGAAAAAAGAGAAGCGAGAAATACACAATTTATTCAACTTACTAGTGACTCTTTCACACATCGCTTCCCTTCAGCATATATTCAATAAACTAAGGTTCGCATCCAAAAGTTCATATAACTAACCACTCATACATCAAGGACCTCTCCCAATACAACACCACTCCCCATTCTCCAACACAATATCCCGTCCCCAAGTCCCTCACACATCTACATCCCTCCTTCTACCCCATCCAACTTCTATCACCGCCTGGTAAGTACCAACAACCCAACAACTCCACCTCATACACCCCCCCACACTCATACACCTCAGAATCAAATCCCTGTAAAAGCCGCAAAAAGAGACCACCCACCCAAGCACATCGTATCCTCACTCCACTCTATCTGATATCCAATATGTCCATCACGAGGGGACGAATCATCTATACAAAACTACTCAAACCATAAAAGTGTAATGTCGAAGCGGCTAACGATACTGTGACTGTTTTCTGTCTACCCTGACATGATATGGACGATGGTACTAGGTACGAGATTGACGCGCTAAATTGTATCTTAGGATATAAGTGATGTTATAAAATGCCCAAAAGAGGTTATAAGATAGAATGTTATCTTACCTTAGGCTAGGTCCTTACCAATCTCCGTTACTAAAGCTCAACTCAGAGAACAACGCTCTTAAGCTAAATTCCCGCCTCAATCATCAAACAGAGTACATCTGGTAATACATAGTTTCAGTATACACCTCTTATTGAGAACGGCTATGATATTAGTCGTACCTAGTAATTTGCTATTAAATAACCTTGGAACCTACCTGTCTACCCCTGCCAAGCATCTCGGCTAACTATCAACCAGATTCAACCTCCCCCACCAGCGAACCCATGGCCCACGACCAGATTACGAATATATCTAGGTACAGTAAACTCCAAGATTCAATCCCAACATAAAATCACCCTCCTCTACACCTCCAACAAACTCTAACTCCAACTCCAACTCCACTTACATTCCAATCCCACACCCAATAAAGTCCAAAACATTAAAAATACATCCATCCAACATCCAACATCCAACATTTCCAAACCCTCCCCCTCCCACTCTACCCTCAACCCTAATACCCCAGGGCCCAGAACCCCATAAACTCCAGGAACTCAGATGACCACCATTACCAAATAATCAACCAACCCCTCAACCCGAAAACCGAGTAGACCGCGCGCCGCAACCCACACCACCCCACACCAACCCAACCCATCACCTAACCCCCCAAAATGGTAACCCACAATACCAACAACATCCTACCCATATATGTAATCTTCCCAACAATCCGACAAAGGATTCCCAAACAATCAAACATTCCACCTCCCACCCACATCAGCCGCCTCATTCCCCAACACTTACTTCAAGATCTTACAAATACCAACACAAACACCAACATCCGCAAAGACTACCGGTACCAACATTCTACATTCAACCAGCTTAGCAGTTTCCAGGTCATGCATAACATCAATCAATCAATCAAACAATCAATCAATCAATCACCACAAGCGAGTAGATAATAATCCCCGTAACAACAGCACAGCACAGGATACAGTACAGTACTTGGTAAATTTTCAAGCAATCTAGGAGGTGATCTTCGAGTATCCATCCATCCTTCAGGATTGAGTACGAGTAGCGCAGTGTGGAGCAGAGCAATAAATAAACACATTCCTACTTATACCACTTTCTCCACACCGCCACGAAACTTCGTAAGAGCGCTCAGATCAGTAGATTAGCACCGTGGACTAGTCGGCGTCTGGAAAGGAAAACAGCAAATGACAACTATCAAATCGAGGACCTCAATTTGGCCACTTATTGTCACTTTGTCACTTCGTCACTTTGAGTATCCAAGTACTCCGTAGATTACATTCCACAGTCCTAGCCGTCCACTTTGTTACTAGCTTCAAGTAGGTAGCTATCATGACGACGAATTGGACAGCTAGGAGATAAACTCTCCATTCCACCAAATCATATCACATATCATCACATAATCTCACAAGAAAGACCCAAGGATTTGTCAATATAAAAGGTTTTCTTCCATACTATCTGGCGCTGGCTGGCATGATCGAGCGAATTAGATATTTGTACAAAGTGCATGCGTTCCTCATTCCCAGTTCATCCCCACGAGCGAGGACTCCCCACTCATCCATCCATCCATCCATGAGTTTCATAACAATCTTTCATCAAAGAACCCGTTGGCGACCAGCTTTTTCGTGAAAGATATCATCCTCATGGCCCCCATGATTTCCCATCCCGCGGCACAGAGAAAACGTTCCTTCATTTCATACCCTCATCCCATTCCACCCAAGTTTTCTCTCTCCCAAGATTACGTCATCAGCCAGCCAGAATTATTCCGCCAAAAAGAAGAAAAACAAGAAGAAGAAAAGATCAAAGATCCGACGAGGACTAGAAAATAAACGGAGAAATCCTGTAACGACCCCCCAAAACCACCGTCATGACAGTAGTTTCTAGACTCGAAGGACTGGTTCCACACCTCCCCAAACGAAAAAAAAAACAAAGGAAAGAGTTTTCGCAACGCGTATATCAAATCGCATCCCCAAGCATGCAAAAAAGAAGGCAGCATCAGATCATGCAAATGAGCCAAAGAGAAAGAGAGAAAAGATTATTGACACAGAAAGAAAAGCTTTTGGTCTGGTCATTGGCCTGCCTGAGTCTTGATGCCATAACAATAGTCAGACCCCAGTGCCCCATGGAAAATGCGAAAAAGCAACCTGTCTTCCCGCACACCGTTGAATATGCGCAGGAATGATAACAAGGAAATCTGGCGACGCAATGTAGTCTATGTCGAAGGTGAGGTATCAAGGTATCATGTAAAACAGAAGAAACTTTTAAGACACTGTTAGAAAAAAGGCCGTCCACCAAATGCAGGTTTGCGCGCCGTCTATGCACAAAGATTAGGACGCTCCAAAGAACAACTTTTTGGAAATCAAGAATTGTTCACTCATCATTCACCCTTCTTGTCGCCTGACTTTTCTGCAGAAACAGGAATAGCCTTAGACAATGCTGGGGAGACGGATGTTGATGGGGGAGAGGTAGGGTGCTCAGCATCGCCTGATCCTAATCCTGCAAGAAGACTGAATGCATTTGCGGATGTGTTGGACTTCTTTTCCTTGTCATGGGGAGGTGTGCCAGTTCTGGATGAAGCTCCGGAATCTTCACCTGTTCTGCTCAATGATCCACCAGGACCCATCTTTCGACCACTGTTGCTTCTTGATGAGAACATTGACGTAGGTCCAAATGACATGTTTTGACTGGAGTGTCGGTTTGATCCACCCTTGTTGGTTAGACGACGGAGATCATCCATACCAACGGTGTTCTTTTGGTAATCAGGGGGTGGTTGGTTGCCATATTGATTTGAAAAGTTTCTTGAATCACCACGACCCATTTGCATACGACCACCACCGCCACCTCCACCTCCACCACCACCACCACGTGGACCTCTGGCACTCTCAGCTGCCTTTGCTGCAGCAGCTGCATCCGCCTGTACAATGTCAGTAAAAGTTCAATAAGAAGGGTGACCAGTAAACATACCACTGCCTTGACTTCCTCAAGTGTCATAGGACCCTTGTTGTCCTCCTTTGATGCCCAATGCTTCTTTCTGAGATCGACAATGTCCATCAACATGAATCTGAGACGGCTAGGCAACTCTGGGGTATCAATCATAGTTTGAATGCGTGTAAAGTAGACATCCATCATTGGTTTTCCCTTCTCCGTGTTGTCCAAACTGAGACCGATGGTCTTGAGAAGCTTAGTGAGGGACTCAATCTCTGCCTCGTCTGGAATACCAGTGTAGTCGACCAATTTCTTCACACACTGGTGCATGATACGCTCCGTAAGCATGGCGAGCTTGTAAAGTTCACCAATGAACTGAACGAGACCAAGACCACGTCGCTTTGCAGCAGCTGCAATATAGTACTCCTCAGAAAGCATGGCAGCTTCGCCAGTCTTCTCGTCACCACGCTCGCCCTCTGGCTTGTCTGGCAAGTCCAGCTTCCATCCACGCTCAAACTCTTCTTGACATCTGTTGAGCAAGTACTTTCGGAATAGATTACCACCATAAACGACGTTACCGTTCTTATCCAGGATACTCGTATCCTTAATGTCTGCGCTCATGGTCTCCAACATGCGCTTACAGAACTTGGCATACATGGATGCCCAGTGAGCCTCGTCGGTAGCCTTCTCGAAAGTAAGTTGAATGACCTGTCGTAGAGTACGGCCATCTTCCTCGTCCTTGGATTGTGCAGCGATAGCAAGAATTTGGTCGGCAATCTTCTCGAATTTCTCGGGCGTCATCTTGTTCAAGGCAGCCTTGACCTTACGTTGAACCATATCAGGCTCCATGTGTCCAGGAGCACCACCAGCGGCACCAGGCGTAGGCCCAGCAGCACCAGTTGCGGCTTGCTGTCCAACACTGCGAGGTTTCCATCCAGTGGACGAGATCTGAATTGGCTTAAGCTCCATACCAGCGGTAAGTGGCATGGTCTTTGCAGCCTGGGCATCAGATGGACCGTGGTGACCACCTTGCTTGGTGTTCTCTCTCTTGCTGCCACGTTGATTTCTGCTTTGGGTTCGTGGAGAACTTGGCATGTTATATCCACCACCAGTACCAGTGCTCGACGCTGAGCGACCCATCATGTTGCCACCAGGGAATGCACCACCAGGGCGGTTGAAAGAAGAGATTGGGTTGGTGGCAGCAGGTCTGCCCCCCATTGACGACATAGAGAATCGTTGCTCTGAGGTTGTTCCTGGTGGGAGAGTCTTGCCTCCTGGGAGAGAGCCGAACTGACCCATGTTGAACGCGCCAGGTGCGTTGTTGCTTCGAGTAGAGTTGGATCTTGGACCCATACCACCTCTAGTCGACGCGGGTCTGGCAGAGCCGGCATCAGAATCTCCAATCAGAGCCTTTACTTGAGACTCGAACTCCATGGATGGCTTTTCGACGAAAACCTTCTGGAATTGCATCAAGAAAGCAGAGTCATATTTGAAGCTCTTGCCCTTGGCAGTGACGGCCGAGTTGAGTGCCGGGTTTGGAGAGGCGACACCAACAGGGTAGAGTGCAGAATCCAAAACCGTGAGGAAACGTGCGGATTTGAGTGATTGGAGAGCGGCGCTTGGTTGTGGTGCCTCAATAGGCGTGTTCAGAGGAGCCAGGTTGAGTGCCGATGGCTTGCCTCGCTTCTCCACGGCGACCTTTGGTGGTGGTGGGCCCATAGAGCTATCAGAATCTGGGGTTGAAGCACCGCTATCAGTAGGTCCCAAGTTGAGGCTAGAAAGCCTAGACGCCAGAGTGCTTGGTGTTGTTGGTGCCTTCTTGTCATCCTTGAGGGACTTTTGAATGGCCGACTTGATGTCAATCTTCTCGCCTTTGGCTTCAGCCTCCTTTATCCTCGCCTGGCGCTCATCTTCGAGACGCTCCATTTCACGCTGCTTGCGATCATTCTCTTCGGCTTCAGCCTTGCGCTTAGCCTCGTTGGCCTTTGCTTCAGCTGCCTTAGCAAGAGCACGCTTTTCGGCAATCTCAGCCTCCTTCTTCTCTCGCTCAGCTTCAGCGGCTTCCATTTCAGCAATTTGGCGTTCAAGCTCGTCCTCCTCGGCTTGCTTTGCTGCCTTAGCATCAGCTTCCTCCTTTGCCTTTGCGTCTTCAGCAGCCTTGGCTTCATCGGCTGCAGCCTTAGCCTTTTCCTCCTCAACACGCTTCTCCTCGGCAAGCTTGGCAGCTTCCTCCTCCTTTGCCTTCTCTTCCTTGGCCTTGGCCGCCTCGGCTTGCTCAAGTTCCAACGCCTTCTTGATTTTGTCCTGAATCTCAGTCTTGATCTGCTCAGAGGACTTTGCAGGAGCACTGTCTTGTCGAGCGTGTGAAGGAGTAGCAGACTTGGGTGGAGGAGTAGGGGTAGACGCAATGACTGGTGGAGTTCTTGCTCGGTTGCTTGGGGCTGGGGAAGCAGGAGCTTTAAAAGCTTCTACATCAAGTGCCTCTCCATCTGGGCGTTTGATAACAATCGCTGCACTCTTTCTAACTGGTCTGGTGTAGGCAGGCGATTGTGCAGTCATTGGCTTTGTTTGTGGGGTACCCTGTGGGTGCGAGGAAGCCATGGAAGGAGTTTGTGGTTGGCCCATGCTCGAGGCAGGTCTTTGGTCTGTAGACATCTGAGAAGAGTTTCGAGACATCGGAATTGGTTGAGTAGGAGCATATTGTCCCTGGATGTAGGGTTGCCCATAACCGGATTGTGGTGATGGAGGCATGGTGTAACCAGTCATTTGTCCCATTGCAGGGTAGTAGCCTGGTTGCATAGGCATACCTCGGTGGTCATATGGTTGCTGCTGGGGGTAAGAATAACTCTGTGATCTGAATGTTAGAAAATTGTTGAAGTCATTGCTCGCAGGAGAAAGATCAATAGCATTACAATCAAAGGGGACATTTTGTAAAGGAGGGGGCAGAGGGGGTAAGGAAGAAGATGTGGGTGCTCCGTTGGAGTTTGAAGCGACCAATGAAGGCTCAGGCGGTGGTCCACTGACGTGCGGATTCTCTCCGAAGGGACCAGAACCTGAGCGCTCCACTGCTGCTGTCATTCCGTAGTTTCCTGCGCCTGATGGCTGGCCATAACCTTCTCGTTCTGGGGGAAACTGTTCAGACAGGCGAGCTGGGTTGGACTGGAATGAATGGCTCCACAGTTCTCTGGAGTTGGAGTTTGATCTTCCACGCGGACGGTTATTTGAAGACTTCTCATTGAACCATCCTCCACGCTGCTGCTTTCCTTTGCCTCTGTTGGAATTGAACTTGAATGATTGATCTTGAGAATTGTGCGAAGAAGTGGGAAGATGTACTTGTTGTGGGTGCATGTGTTGGTATCCTCCATATTGATTGTATGGTTGGGGGGCTGGCATAGGCATGGCTTGGTTCATGTTAGGAGTGCCTGGCATCGATGGTTGCAAAACCGGAGTGCGACTGGTCTGGTGTGGTGAGTTGGGGAAGTTTGGTCTTGCTTGACCTTGTGGGTGAAATGAAGGAGGCATTCCTCCGCGACCTGGACCTGAGTTATTTCTATATTGGGGATTTCCAGGTGGAAATCCTGGTTGGTATTGCTGATGACCCGAGTTGAAATTTCCTCGACCTCGACCACCACCAAAACCACCGCGAGTTGCCCCGGGACCTTGGTTGTTACCTTCGCCATTGGATTGGGACTCACGGCGCCCATGGCCACCTGGTGTGTTACCGACTGTTGCAGGACCTTGGTTGCCAGATGCCGGTCGCATGTGACGCTGACAAACGGAGTGTTAGCAAATGCGGACAATCAAATAGCTAGGGGTAGGGAGAAGAAGCAAACATACATCGCCATCGCCACCGAGACTGCCAAATGTCATGCCATTGCCTTGACCAGCCAAGCCAGAAGGCGGTCGCCCACCGCTGGCGGAAGGCTGGGGAATTGGAGAAGGAGATTGTGCCGGATCAGTTACTCGTGGGTTACTGTTGTTGCTGGGGATTGGGATGGGCGCGGAATTGTTTGGTGCCAACTGTGGAGTGCTGTGAGAAGCCGCAGGAGAGTCCGTGATGGAGCCAAACTGAATGATACCCTTTGATCCTCCAACGGGGCCACCATTGGGGACGTATCCATTATTGTTTGCGCTGATGGTAACTGAGCTCTTTCGGCTGTGGTCACCATTGAGTGCAGGACTGCTATGAGCAATAGCAGGTGCAACTGCCGGTACAGCTGGAGGAACGGCTCCTCTGCCGTTCACCGGCGAGATCGAAGCAGTTTTTCCATGTTGCTGTACCGGCGCAGATCCTCCAACAGCCACGGCTGGGGATGGAGAGGAAGTACCCGTCGCGATGGGTGGCGACGAGACTGCCTTCTTTGCGGTGGAAGCGTACGACGGGGTCGACTGCGACACGCTGGTGCTGTTGGAGGCCTGGCTGGGGATGGTGGATTGTTGAGAAACTGAAGTCATAGGGTGAGCTTTTTCGAAGATGACCTCGTATCGTGCGGATGAAGTGGTATTTTTTGTTTTTGTATGACGTATCGGGAGGACAGTTCTTGTGTGCGGAAGTCCTTCTCAGAAGGAGATCGGATCGAGATGGAATGTAGCAGATGGCGACCTGGGACGTCTGCGGGGGGGGAAAGGTGGCGATGTGGTTTAGGAGTGGAGAGTCGAGATGGTCGAAGTAAATCGGATCTCTCAGAGGATGGGGTGGGAGGGTGAAGGCGGCCTAAATGAGGCGGTCTTTTTTTTCCCTGGATAATGAGGAAATTATCGAAAGAGTGGAGTCGCGGGCGGAACGTCGAGAATTGGACGGGCGCGCAGGCGAAGCGATTATGTCGAATACTGGATCGTATCGATCGAGGGACAGTTCCAGGCGCAGTGTCTCCTACAGAATAGAAGATTGTGCCGGAAGTCGAGGGTGTGGAAAATTCGTGGGTTTTCGCGGGTGGTTTCTGGTGATCAGAAAAAGGGTGTGGAGGAGGAAAGGAGATTTTTGGGGGGAACTGAATAATTTTGGGGAAGGGGCCGGGTCGGTAGGTGGTTCGCTTAGTTGGGGTTAGCTGGTTAGTGCGTTTGCTGCTCCAATCTGCTCCAATCTCAACTGCGTGGACCGCCAGGGACCCACAACGCTGGGCAAAGAGCGCAGTGGCCAATGAGCAGGGGCAGTTTGACGAACCATCTAGAGCCGTGCCAAAAAGGGCGTGAATGAGAATGCCATTTACTAATTACAGCACCATCTACGTAGTACAGACCCGGCGAGCGGCGAGCAGGCTTCACTGAGCGCGCGCGGATGGGGTATTGGAGGGAGGGGGAAGGGGGGAAGGGGGGTATGGGGGTATGGGGATGGGGATCAGGATGAGGATGAGGATGAGGATGGGCATGGGGATAGCGAGGACGGGGTTTCAAGGTTAGCAAAGAGGACGAGCGGTTGAGGGCCTCCAGGGCCTTACTGCTGCTGTAGGAGCCAGGAGCCTAGAGTCTAGAGCCTAGGAAGGTGTGGTATCGGGTGTCTAGTACCTACAGTAGTCTACTGTCTACCACCACAGCCCGTAGATGGTGGTAGGTACCCGTCTCACACCAGCCTACTAGGGCCAGACCAGACCAGCCGCGCCCACGCTACGAGTAGGATCTAATTGCGGCAGTTCGCCTCGATGCCATGGCTTTTCCGCCATGCTGAATTTTCTTTCTAGAAGGTCCTTCTTTTACTGGGAACAGTGTTATTGTTCGAGCAGCGGCTTAGTATTATTCACGCACTTGAGGCACTCAAAGAAACCTAACCCTATTACCCTAGCAGTGCCAATGAGAGTTGGTTACTCCTACAGTGAAAGGGGCTCAAAGACGCTCTGTGCTTCAGACACATCACTCAGTGCCCCAGTTCTCTCCAGTCACGTCGGTCTCCAGGAGCCCAGGACATGCGCTGGAACCGGTTGGGCACTACTCACTGTTCTTCCTCCAGTCTTTGCCGTCCTTTGCAGGTGTCTCTACGTGAGTACCGCGATACGATAGTTGATAATATAGATTCGATAATATAATAGCGACTATCTGCGATGGTCCTCTCTCGATGGTCCCCAGCTCTGACGAGTTCACGCGAGTTCACGCTACCTACTCGCTACTCGCAACTCGCAACTCGCAATCGCACTCCCTACTAAGCCTACTCGCTACGTACCTCCCCCCCTCCTACGTACCTCGTCACTACAAGTCATACTCTGTAAGTAGCAGTCATAGATGTGACGGCAACCTCACCACTGGGAGTCAGTAGTGTCAGCCGTACGCCGTACCAACACCTCCGACCGTACCTTACGCGAGCAAGGACAAGGCGGAGTCCTCCGCAGCTCTCTCTCTCTCTCTTAGCCTACTCTCTCTCTTCCTTTGAATCCTTTACCTCCCCATCCATGACACTTCGCCCTGCTCAATGTTTAATGTTTTCTACAGGCCATCTCGTCTTCGTACAAAGCAAAAAATAGAGTGTGTTTGACACTTGGACACACTTCCCCAAAAGACCAGATTGATCCGCATTTCAAACGCACTAAAAAGAAATCGGGTGGTTGGGGACCTGGGGATGGGCTCAAAGCTCCCCCCCTCCCTTGTTGGTTTCGTTCTCAGCTGAGCGATACCCTCGATAGGTGATGATCTACTTGTTTTTTTCGGATTTTCGGATTTTCCCCAGCAACCAAATGCGATCGCCAAGAGCTCCGTACTCGCGTTATATTGACCATGAATATTATAATTAGACTGAATTCCACATGAATTCATCCATGATCCCTCAGGTTATTATTAATTTGTGATATGATGTGACTCTATTTCGACGACATGCTCTGCTCTCCCGCTCCTTCGATCTTCAGGAATGGTGAAGTCCATACGATGATTCTAACGATGATGGTGAGTCAGGCTGATACAAACTCAGCGATGACAGCTTGGACTCGTCGACTCGAATCATTTCCGTCACTCGCCTGCCTCTCTGGCCACCATGCCGCAACCATAATTCCACCTATCGGGAGGGATACACACTTTACACCCGCGCGCCTCAATCCATCACTCGGGACTCGTCAAATCTGGAGTCCCTTACAGTAATAGCCCTGTGGCCATGCAAACTCAGCCCATTTGCACTCCCTCCCTTCACTCCTCCATCCTCCAACCACACACTCAGATATTTTAACTCTCTCCCACGGGGTGTCCTACGGGGTAACCCGCAAAGTATCTGCAGCGTCTCTATCCAGGCGTAAAAATACTTCGAGTTTGGGCAAAACCAAAACCAAAAAAAACCCCCGTCTCTCTGTCCGGACGAGGACGAGCCAGACCACCTGGCAGTCGGCTGAGCCGCTTGACTTAACCCAAAGTTCCCAGAGTTCGCAAACCAAACCCAACCCAACCTTTTAGCTTAACCCCTGACTACCTACCGTACAGCAGCGGCGAACCCACTTCCCTTATTTGGTTAGTCAAAAAATCATTACAGTATAGATAATTCAAAAAAAAAGCATTATTATACTTCTACTGTACTGTAAGAAGAGCCGAGCTGATGGTCGGCATATCTTGAATACTTGTCTACTCGTGCTTCGTACGTTTACCTAGGTACCGACTAGATAGATAAACTCCTAAACTCCTAAACAAGTTCACCAAAACCTTTCTTCGTCATCTGCCTGCCTGCCTGCCTTGTTCTCGCCTCCTGACCTTTTCTTCAACGAAACAACTACTGAATCCTGAACTCCTTTTAGTTTCCGCTCTTTTCTCCGATTAATTGTTCAGCACGCCTACTCGTACCTAGGTAGGCAATCAGGCATCTGGGTATGTATTTAGACGAACTCCCATGTCTTGTTGGTACAGTATTGGATACAGCTGCGACAGAGAGTCAACCATTTTACAAGGGGCCATTTCTCCTACTGTATGGCCTTATCAACCAACCACCGAAAGTAACCCCAACTAACCCTACCAAAAAAAGACATATTCGGTACATGTAACCAACCCCTCCCAACTACATGTTCTTCATATTATGTGAGTCATATCGTATAGGTACAACGCGTACTCCGTACATACAGATAGAGATGGACTGCATATGCATATCGATACCATGTGCACCGTACGAGTACGGTCCGTACCATACCAATAACGATCGCCCATGGCACGGAAATCCTCGAGTAGTACGACAAATCAACCACTAGGTGATTATTATACGAGGTCGTCATATGCTTGTTTGCTTGTTTGCTTACATATGCATATCTCCGACCGGCTGACCGACCGACCGATCTTCTAGAAGGAATGGAATGGAATGGGATTGGGTATGCAGTGTGACGTGACGGCCTCGTGACAGACAGACGGTACAGTTTTCTATGTTGGTGGCTTCTGCAATGGTTCCTTGGGTGGAATGGAGAGAATGGGGTGAAATATTATTGTAGATAGACGACATCAGCCTAGATGTAATTCAATAGTATATCTAGGTAGGTACGCTAGACAACCTTGGTATTAATTGATACTAGTATTGGTATTTGGAATTATTGTTAAATACTTAGGTACCTACCTACCTAAGTTACACAAACCAATCGCATTTGAAAAGAAATCGGAAAAATTGGAGATTATAGATGATCAGATATAGATACCCTCCCTAGGTACATTTTGAAGATTCTGTGATTTTCCGTAGGAACGAATAGAATATAGATACTAGGTAAGTTAACGACAACATGAATACACACCCCAAGAAGTTGATAAGACATAGGTAGGTAGGTAAAAAGAAGTTATACAAGCTACTTGTATTAGCCACGAACAGCGCAACCCTGCATGCAATACAGGTAAAAACCGACCTCTAGGCTCTCGCTTGTCAATTTGCATGTGATCGCCCACCTACCCACTCTGCCTTGCCATGCAATGCTTTACCCGCTTTACATTACCTCGCAAGCCACGCCGAGGCAGATTGTCTTTTGGACGTCCTATTACGGAGTATTATTCCATACCATTATTCCCTTACGTGATTGCTTGCACCATATATCATACTCAAATATCTCAAATGGTACCTTGTAGCTACCTGTTTACCATCTATTTCCTTAGGTAGCTACCTACCTACGTAAGGTCTTCATCCACTCCCACTACCTACCTATCAAGTTCCCAGGTCAAGGAAGTCTGAACAGGGGTGTAGGTAGATGGTAAATCGAGAGGTGGGTGGGTATCTAGTGTTTTGGTATTGGGGGGTTTGGTTTTCCAATGTTTTTGTTTCGTAGATAGACAGGTTGCATCTCGAATTCGTCGGGTGTCTTATGAAAGGAGAGGATCTGCGTAAACGAGTCAATGGGATGGTCACATTGAATAAGGAAATGGACGTCGGCTGGACTAATCTTTATACGAAACTGGGCAAGTAATTGGAAAACATCTTTTGGGACTTTGGGAAAAGGGGTAGAGGAGAGCAATATTGGAAGGTGGTAAGGTCCTATTTGTAGTTTTTCGTGGTAACGTTACGCGAGTATCGTTGTTGAGGCAGGAGCGAATATCGCGGACTTGTGTCTCTACCCGCCCGGGCGCCCTACCGTTTCTAGCTCTGTCTCGCGGTGCCTAGGCACGTGCTAGGTACTGTATGTGGTGCCCAGGTGACTGCGGTACGAGACTATATCTCTGTCAGGACTACAACCACCAACACTAGCAATAATAACGTTATCGTCTTCATCCTCGATCACCATCTACCTAGGTACCCTATATCGACTATCGATACCCTACTCGTTACCTTCGCCGCTTCTATTACTCCCGTCTCGTGTGGGGAAGCACATGAGCAGATATCTGCTTTACATTGGTTTTCGGAATCTCAAGGTGGGTGGGAGGTGGGTGAGAGGTGTGAGAAGAACCGAGTCCCCCACCCTTCCGTTGTTGAAGTTGTTGGTATCGTGCGTTCATGCAGTCGTGGGTTCGTTCTTTTATGTTGAGATATTGGGTGTGATCCGGTCTTTCTGCAATACCGGTACGTTATTCTGGATGCCCTATGTTTCCTTGGAAGCCCCATGGGTAATATTCAGAAAGGGCGAGTCCATTTGAATCCAGCTAGCGTGGCGGTTCATTCTACATTGAGACTGTATCCGAATCATACGCTATATTGGTGACACCACATAGTGGGGAATGGTACGGCCTTGGCATGCATCTGGCTATGGTTATGTAGAATGGCTCCCTGTAAACAAGTTAAGTGGCAGTCTTTTCTACGTGCACCTCACCAAATACCAGCGGCAAGACTGACATTTATCTTGTCTACGGGGAGAGTGGTTCCATGATGTTCTCGGCTTTTTATCGTTGTTGTGTTCTGACTTTCTACTTGCTTTCTCCTCTTATTCCCAAGACTTCGTTTTCCTCATCCTTCCATACTTCGCGCGAAGTGAGGAGACTGTTGGGAAGTTATTCCTATCATCTTTATGGTCTGAAATTGGATCATGTCAGAATTTCAAAAAAGGCAGCCCGAGAAAGTCTGCTCTCTCTGTGATGATTTTATAGCTGCCGGGGTTCTAGAGGCGAATGGCTTTATGTCTTGGAAGCACAAACACCGGTCTTACGAGCAATGGGGTATTTCTGCTCACCGTGGCTGTCCTCTCTGTAGAGGCGTAATTTTAGCGGCAGCAGCTCGATCCATTTATAAGGGTCCGCTCTGTTGCACTATATTCCCAGACCCAATGGGAGTTGAGCGTCATGTGTATATCGAAGACGACATTGATAGGATGTTAATAGGTTTGCGCCCTGTTTCGGCCACAGAAGGTACGCCAAGGCACCAAAAAGCTCAAAGTCTTCTGTGGTGATTGCTGACTTATAGCAGCAAGTCTTGAGGGACTTGAAAATACAACCGGCTCGGCTAAATCACTCAAATTCGCTAAAGATTCTTTAGAGCATTGTTTGACTGCCCATGGGCACTCAAAATTTGCTAGCAAAACAAAATCCTCAACTCCCACTCGACTTATCGAGCTTGGGAAGAATGGGTGTCGTTTACATCTTACCGCACAATCCGGCGAGACCCCAGCCTATACAACATTAAGTCATTGTTGGGGCTCTGTTGAGCAACAATCTTCAATGTTCAAGCTTAGCAAGCACAACTTAAATGACTTGTGTCAAGAGATACCTATGACCAAACTCTGCAAAGCTTTCAAGGAAGCTATAGAAGTCACTGAATCCCTTGGTTACAAGTACTTGTGGATCGATTCTTTGTGCATCATCCAGGATGATAAAGCAGACTGGCTCAGAGAATCCTCGTTGATGAGTGACGTTTACGGGGGCTCTGTTGTCACGATAGCAGCAACAGGTGCAAAGGATGGATCAGAGGGCTTGTTCTTCCAGAGAGATGGGAAGTCACACGATCGACAATTTTGTAGAACATCCACAGGACAAGTTTGGGACATTCAATCCCCAGAAATAGATCTTGCAGCGACTTATTTCAGCGGTGCTCCCCTTGCCAAACGTGGCTGGGTTTTCCAAGAAAGATTTCTCGCTCAACGAACCATTCATTTTACCTCTCAGCAGATATTTATGGAGTGCTATGAAGGAAAGACCTGTGAAGCGTGGCCCAATGGGCTCCCCAAGAAGTCGGGGTTCATAGAACTAATTCCCTTTCCAAAAGACACAAGAATGGAGGACTGGGAAAAGGTTGTCCTGTTTTACTCTACATTGAAGCTCACCTATCCCGAGGACAAATTAGTAGCACTCTCGGGTGTTGCGCAGCAGTTTTTCGCGCGTCATGGTCAAAGGTATTGTGCTGGACTCTGGTGGGGCGACATTGAAAGGCAGCTTTTGTGGACATGGATCGGTCCTCGTATTCGTCCATTTTTCCCAGATCGTGCCCCTTCCTGGTCTTGGGCGGTTTGCGACGGGGAAGTAGAACTTGTTCGCCCACTGGACAACTGGCTATTCTCTCGTGCTATACAATTCAATTGCCATCCCGTTGGGACAGATCCATTTGGACAAATACGAGACGCACAATTGCTATTGGTGTGTTTTCCATTGGTCAGAGAAATGACAATTCATGGTCTCCTCAAAAGGTCTCGAGAGTTTTACAGCCTGTCTAACAGAGATGAGTGGTTCAGTATTGACCGCCGGGAGGATTGGGGTAGCTGTGACGACGTGTATTATTTGTTCATCGCAGGTAAACAATTTCTTGAGGATGCCGAAAAGCTTTAGTTCCTGTATCTGAATATGAACTAATCAGAATGTAGGAGGGGATGATCCCTTTGGTCATCCTAAAAGTACAGTACTCTCGGGACTGCTTGTAAAGAAAGCTGAGGGCAAAGGTAAAGGAAAGTTCTCCCGCGTAGGGCTTTTCCGCCATTGGTTCTACCATTCCACTTTACAAGAATTGCGGAAGCTTCAGATAGCAAATTCGGATGGTTGTCTGGATGAGTCGTTCTACGAGGAAGACTGTGGGGAGGAACATGAGATGAAACGTTCGTGGGGACGTGGAATGAAGCAATATCTCATTACGCTTGTATAATGCATATAATGCATATAATGAATTTAGCATTGAGTTTATCGTTGTTGAAAGAGTACTTTGGTAGATGGGTGCTCGAAGTTTTCATCCATGCAGGTAGCTTCTTCAGAAACAGGAAGGAATGTACTGTCTGGCGACGTTATTACTTGGACTCCCTAATTCATCAGCGCTTTTGCTGGATATTGCTGCTACGGATGAAGTATATTTACATGTATGAAAAGAGTTTCTATGATCCTTTTATGTCCCTCCTTTTCCTCCACCGAAAACTCACTGTGTTATCTTAAATTACCCTTACCGTAAATAGACGTGTAGAAAATAGAGAAATATAAAACCAGTAGTATAGATATACCATACTCTTACCATCACCCGGACCAATCTAAAGGTAACTAACTCTATTAGTGTCTGCTAATCCGTAAACGAATATAGTAAGATCTCATTTGATTCACCCCTGCTTTCCCTAGGTCATCTCGGCCACCCTACGCACCACACATTTATTTTTCCAAACAAGTAGACAGATCTCTGACATGAAAGCTGAGAAATTGCCGTGTAGTGTAGACGGTTCTCACATCTCGTTAACATTTTTGACAATATTCTGAGACTGTCCTGCGTCTGGTTAATATTCTTTCTTTGTTTGCTTGAGGATTTTATGTATGAAGTAGGGAGCCCTTGATCAAGGATATTCTTTTTTTTTTACCTTGGGGAGTTAATTTCCCGCTTGTTTTCACCTTTTACTTGTCCTCACTTCTTACCTATCTTCACTTTCTATATCCTCACTTCGTATATATTCTCACTTTTTTCTTATGCTCATTTTCTCTATGTCCTCACTTCTCGCTTGTCTTCACTTCTTATATCCTCACCTCCTTCATATTCTCACTTCTTACATATCCTCACTTTTTCCTTATCGTTACTATCCTTAATTCTTACCTATCTTCACTTCCTGCTTGTCTTCACTTCCTGCTTGTCTTCACTTCCTGCTTGTCCTCACCTTATACATGTCCTCACTTCTTACCTGTCTTCACCTTTTACTTATCTTCACCTTTCGCTTGTCTTCACTTCTTTTATATTCTCACTTCTTGCCTATCTTCACTTCCTACATCCTCACTTTGTCACCTATTACTTGACCTCACCTCTTGCTTGTCCTTACCACTTACTTATCCTCACCTCTTACTTGTCCTCACCTCTTACTTGTGCTCACTTCTTGCCTATCTTTACCTATTGTCTGTCTCCACTTTCGGTATTCACTTCCTACATGTCTTCACTTCCTACATCCTCACTTCCTATATCCTCACTTCCTACATCCTCACTTCCTACATCCTCACTTTGTACATGTTCTGCTTGTATTCACTTCTTACCTATCTTCACTTCCCGCTTGTCTTCACTTCCTACATCCTCACTTCCTACGTCTTACTTATTCACCTTATCACTTCTTCACCTCATCACTTCTTCACCTCATCACTGCTTCACCTCATCACTGCTTCACCTCATCACTTCTTAACCTTATCACTTCTTCACCTTGTTGCTTCTTTACCTTATCACTTCTTTACCTCATCACTTCTTTACCTCATCACTTCTTTACCTCATCACTTCTTCACATCATCACTTCTTTAGTGCAGATCTTGGTAGTAGTAGCAAATACTCAAATGAGAACTTTGAGGACTGAAGTGGGGAAAGGTTCCATGTGAACAGCAGTTGGACATGGGTTAGTCGATCCTAAGAGATAGGGAAACTCCGTTTTAAAGTGTTCACTTTTGGACTGTCCCTCATAAGGGAAGCCGGTTAATATTCCGGCACCATGCGCTAGAGATTTGTGGTACAGTACCAAGTGTGATGTGAAGTTGCTGGCTTTGACTGTTTTACTTGAAGGTTTATTTATGTTAAGCGAGAAGGCCTTCGGATGCTTGGAATTGAAGGTACTTGAGCATTGATAGCCAGAAACTAGAAATTAAAGTTTACACAGAAGAAATATCAAAGGAATTTGGTTCTAACTGTTCAAAGAGGTTATTTTTGATGATTATATTATATATTCCCCCGCTTCACCCTCTACCGACAAAACTTTACCAACAAAATTTGACAAGTGTGTTTATTGAAGAGCTTGTATATATCCTTATTGCAAAAAAGATACACGGAAAGGACCTGCTGTTCTACCTGTTAATAATTTCTTCTTTTTCTAGACAAGTCCTACGGCCATACCTCTATCCCGCCCCCTCATCAAGACATACATAGTCGTTATAGCAGCCACCAAGACGTTAATCAAACTGAAATACATCCTTAGCTCCCTAAAAAAGGCCTAGTAACCTCCTCACACCAATCCCAAACCTCAATCGCCCTTCCTGTGCCACCCTCTTTCTTCTCCTTCAACCCCATCACAATGTCTGGCCTCATGGTCGTATGCCACCTGCCCCAAGGAATAACATACCTTCCCCCATCCTCCAGCGTAATACTCTTATCAAAAGCAGTCCACAAATTCGTCCTCGCACCTTCAATGGCATCTCCTAGGGAGAAATAATAAGGCCAATAATGATACCAAGGCGTCGTCCTCCACGCATTCGTCTTCAGACTTCCAGGATTTAATGCTAGACTAATGACGCCTGAAGACGCACCAAAGCGCCGATTCCACTCGTAGGCCATGAAATAGTTTCCCGTCTTGGAAGCGGAATAGTGCTCGTGGCGTTGTTTGGAAGGTGTTCTCACGTTTTCCATTACTACTCCACCACTTGGTGCCATTAGATCAACCATCACGGAGCCTGTCCAGGTAACGCGGACGCTGTTTGGCCGGGAGATTTTTGCAGTTACTGTTAGAATGGGCGTCAAAAGGTTGGTAATGAGCCAGGTCCCAGCACAATTGATGCCAAAGTGAGGCTCCAGATCCTGGGCAGTTTTGTAGTCCAACGGCATACTCCCACGACCGGCATTATTGAACAAGATATCAAGCCGGCTCTCGGCTGCCAGGAACTTGTTGATGGCGGGAGCTATGGTGACGAGATCGGCGAGGTCGATATGAATAAAGTGGAGTGTTCCTAGAGGTGTATTTGTATCCATAGGAACAACGGTATCACGAATCTTCTCGATAGCAGAAAGTCCACGACCTTCGTGGTGTGACATGCAGTATACTGTCCCTCCAGCCTGGTAGAGAATTCTAGATAGCTCCAAACCCACTCCACTACTTCCTCCTGTTACGATGAAGACCTTTCCGACTTGCGATGGAACATTTTCTTCCGTGAAAGTTGCTTTTGGGGGGAAGAACTGCGTGTAGATTGTGTGGAAGGAAGTCATAATTGCGGCGCAGCTTCTGTTTTTGTAAACTTGTTGATTTGAGCGCGATTGGGCTTGAGACGACAACGCGGATATGGGTCTGGTTTCACTATGTGAGAAATAATAGCTAGGTAGGGAAGTAGTACCTCTATTAGTCCATGTTGCGGATAGAAGAGAACTCTTCAATTTGTGAAGTAAGTTACAAGTG
Source organism: Hymenoscyphus linearis (assembly GCA_900536425.1). Classification (NCBI taxonomy): domain Eukaryota; kingdom Fungi; phylum Ascomycota; class Leotiomycetes; order Helotiales; family Helotiaceae; genus Hymenoscyphus; species Hymenoscyphus linearis. Next base: position 97,057 of record UNPR01000040.1, read on the forward strand.
GATATTAAGTACCCCTGACATGACGCTAGTGCAACTAGTATGGTAATGTAGCGAGTGAATAGCAAATGCTCGTATCTCAACAGTCAGCGAACGAGTACTGTCACACTCAGCTTTCAGCTTACGACAGGGGTATGATATTACTACGAGGATAAAATATTACCTAGGTAGTACAACCAAAGACAGTAAGAACTTGGAGACACAATTACATCATATTTAACTGATCAAAATAACTTTTGTCCTATCCAAGAAACTTGACTCATAAGGAACGGAGAATTACCACAACTGAAGACTTCCAAGGTTGATCATTGATATTAAATGTGATATACACGTGACTTGAGATGAACGGCAGATTTCCAAGGCTGCAAGCCCTCTAAAATACCTGGTAAATAATACGCTGAAACAATGAGAAAGGGTATAGGTAGAGATAACCGTCGAGAAGTGAGGTGGGGAACTTTGACGCAGACGAGAGTGAAATAGTTAGGTGAATTTTAGGACTGACATAGATTCTTGAAAGAGTGTCGTAGCCACGCTTTTTTATGCAAGATAATTCTCATCATATTCAAGTCGCATATTTTTAGAAAACCACTACATGTCATTTTCTGAATTTTGAGGCTCTCATATTATGAGATACTTTAGGGTCCTAGATCTACTCAGCCTGACCAGAGTGTCTACGGTCCTAGACAGGAATTCCAGTCCTCGGAAACATCAACCCTTCCTTCTCAAAGCGAGTATATCCCCCAACCTCACAACACCCTTCCCACCCCACCCAGCAACGCCATCTTGAACACTCGGCCTCACAGCGACATACCATCCCCAAGCCCGGCGGTCCAACTCATCTTTACTAATCCAGGGGCTCCAGCTAGAGAATAACATATCAAGCGCACCAAGAAGCATCCCAAGATTCCCCTCATTCTCTTCCTGCACCTGGCTGGCACTCTTCTTCTTCTGTCTCCCATCAGGCGGCGTAAGAAAACTCTTCAAAATATAGGACCTCGCCCCCTCTGGTCTGTGAATAGGTAATTCGCCACCAGTACTAGATTTACTCATACCCTCCAAATCAAGACCCCAAAGCGCATCTGTCCCAAGAATACCAGAAACACGAAGACGTTGCGCCAGAGAATCACGGGACACATCCGTCATTATTCGCCAACGGTCAGTACCCAGCATTATACCGCCGTACCAGCGAGACACCACGAGGAGGACATTAGTCAAGTCCGAAGACTTGAGGATGGAGAGGAGATGATTCCCTCCCCCGGTTTCGCCATCATCAGAACATGATTCAAGGATTGAACCGCTGGAAGAGATGATTCGGTAGGCTGACATGTTGTGGGAGGCTGAGGAAACGGTGGGGTTCGAGAGAAGGGCTGTGAGAGCTAGGGTGGCTGCTTGGGTTGATGTTACTGGAATAGAACGAGCGATGAAAGTTGATTTCTTGGATGTAATTGGACTTGAGACTGTCCATCCCGAGTTCGAAGGTTGCAAATCAGGTTCATTCTTCAAAGTCGACGCCGAACTTGTCTCACTTTCTCCTCCACCAACATCAACACCCCCCTTCTTCGTCTGAAATTCCTCAATTCCTTCCTCTTTCTTGACCTCTCCCCCCTCCTCATCCTTGCCTTCTTCCTGCCACACATACCCACTCCTCTTTAGCACCTTAATCTCCCTCCCCATAACCCTAACCCCGGGCTGTCCACTCCCCCACCCCGCCTCCTTCCCCTCCTCCCTAATCCCAAGACTCACAGCCTTCCCTCGACTATTAACACTAACCACCGCTTGCGCCAAACTCAATCTCCCACTGGGCGGCTGTTCGGGCATAGTATACTTTAACAATTGCACCGCAAAAGCCAACACCAGCGGTGCTCGATTCGTGTATATACTGCATTTCTCAATTGCCTCTTCATCCGTCGAAGGAATCGGAAGGGCGAGGGAAGCTTCGAATTCTTGTGGTGTTTTCGGGGTTTCGGCGAGAGAGAATTGAGACTTCATCCTTTTCGAAGATGGCGACAATGCGTCGGTAGCTGGGCGTTTGGTCGGTATCGTATCTGGATTCTTGACCGCGTTCTTACAAGCAGTAAGCAGAGATTTCGCGGCTTTCTCGTCTGAGATTGCGGTCGTGATATCAGGAAGGGCAGAGGAAGCTATGTCTGCAATACTTTGCTGTATTAGCTAGCTATCTGACCTTGATGGTGGGGGTGGTCTTACGTTCGGAGACCAGCACCTTGGAGAGCTTTGACGCGTCCCATTGCTGCCATCATGGGAATTTTATTACGGCCTGTCGTCAAGAGACGGAGCAGATCCTGTACATCTTTTGCGGATGCCATGGTTGCTTTTTGAATTCCTTTGTGGAGTTGGTGGTTTCATTTGATGTTGTTGGGAGGTACTCGTAGAGGTTAAGCCTTATGACGCGCGCAGCCTTACAGTATCCCGGGCTTCACCCACAAGCGAGATGTGGGGTAACCCCTTTTCGGGAGCTTGGGGATATGACAACATAAGTATCTAGGCGGTATGTGAGATTTCCAGGGGAAATAATAAGCACGACTACTTATTTTGCTACGGTTTGGGTCAATGATAAGGAATTCCAATGAGACGAAAAGAATAATTCTCTCTTCTCTCGTTGACAATGGAGATACTTCTTTCCTCGATATTTTATTCTGATTCTCAATCCCGCACTTCAATTGACACGCATCAACCATCCATCACTTACTCCTACTTTCCTTCCTCAGAACTCCATCCAGAGATTTTAGAAAATGAAAATAATCCTAAAAAAGTGGCATCAGACTCTCCGGCCCAGAAGTTTTATCTCAACGTCTCAAGAGCCCCAACATAACATCCATCATGGCCTTTCCTCGGCGTGAAATAACCCGATCTGCTCCAAATCTAAAACATTAAACCAATTCTGATAGAATACATCTGGTGGCAGATAGATGAATTGGGGGTTCAGATGGGTGTTTGTAGTCAGTTTTCCACTTCCTAATTATTCCTCGTCGGAGAGAAAAGGGCCGAACAAGAAAACAATCAGAGTTTTTCTCATACAGAACTTAATTCTTGATGTAAGATTACAAAGATCCAACCAAAGACTTCCTTCTCAACATCTCCTATCCCCATCCCTAACACCGTCTTCATCCTAACCCAGGCAACCCTCTCAACCCCAGCGATCTACAATCCACAATAATCTTTGCAGGCGTCGAAACAGTATTGTTTAGGGTCTACACATTTTTGTACTCCGCAGATTGCCTTACAATCGTCACAACACTGTAGAAAGCCGGTTAGTCTGTATGGCTATTAAAAAACCATACCATAAATACTAACGGTTCCGATAACACCACCCTCATCTGCTACGACAGACGTGGAGAAGAAAGCCATAGCGGCGATAATAATCGAGAATGAGAGTCTCATTTTATAAGGCAGGTTAACTCTTGTCGCTACAAGTGTGTAAGAATCACGGTGTTATGTTTTAGTAAGACTTAAGTAACAACTAGGTACGTACCTCTGTCTTTTTTAGATTGTTGGTTATAGGTAGGTAGGTTGAAAAAGTGAGAAGTTGTGTCGAAGGAGATGAATGTTTGTGTTGAAGGAGATGAGGGAACAAAGACGAGGAATATATACTCAATACATAATAGCTCTACGAGCCTCCAATTGACATGACGTACTAAGGAAAGTTACATTGTAGTAGTGACGACGTTCTTAAATGAAAAGCTATTCGCATCGCGAAAAGACGGTCGACGATGGGATCAATTAAACGTAGCTCTCTGGTCAGCAAAGGTTCCTTGTTCAACATTTATGATCTCAGACTCTCAGTAACTTCTACGAGCAGCTTTGTAGAGAAATCAACACGTCCGTCAAAACGGACCGAGCCCCCACAGAGCGACCAGAGTGAGTATGATACTTGAAACATACAAGGCAATTTATAGTTGAATAATCTACAGTAGCGGGGTGTATCCTTCGGGGCTAAATAGCGCATCGATATTATAAAGCAACAATTTATACTTTACTAGACGTCTTAAGTACTGTATCTACCCCCCGTAGTAATTTAGTCAGTCTATTTAGTAGAGTTTTCAGAATACCTAGTAATTAAATTAACAGAATATCAACTCCATTCAATTCTCACGCTGATTACTAGTACCAGTCGATCATTTACTACACGATAAACAAAAGCCTCTTATACCTTATACTTTACAAAGAAACTCAATAACAACAGCTCTTTCACATTATCCCACTCCCCCACTATCCCCTGTATACAATCCCAACTTAAGAGTCCTAGTTGATTTCAATACACGAGAAAACGTCACTGTATGACCGAATCGACGAACCCAGGTTGGTATCATCCTAATTTAACAAGCGGGGCTCGATCGGCGCACGGAGGTGGCGGCCAGCCGATAGAGCCCCTAAGACCAGTCTCGTAGTACCCCCCCTGTTAATTGCCTAAAGAGGCAATTAACAAGGGTTAAAATCGGGATCGGGGCTCCGAGGCCCTCCGAGGCAGGGGAGCGGCAAGGAAGAGTTAAGGAAGTGCCTCGCTACCGAGTACTCCTAGTACTTGGCGGATTCCTATTAGTAAGGTAAGTAGGCACCTCCCGGTGGACAAGATAAGTGGCAGACTTGGCGCTGGTGTTTTTGCGTGCATCTCACTATTATACCAACGCCAATACCTCCGTACTGTCATTTATCTTGTCCACCGGCAGGGCACTTACCCACACAAGTAGGGCTTAGTACCCACACAGGCAGGGCTTAGTATCTACACAAATGATATAATCAGGTAAAAGATAACTAAAAATTATTAGCTTAGTTTAAAAACATATCTACAAATCTAGGGCTTTCTAATAGTACTGCTCCTATTACGACATCTACCCTAATAAGCAAGATACTAGCGTTTATATTCTTTAGGTTTGAAAACACCCTTACTAGTATATACTCGGTATATACTTAGCTACTCTACTAGTCTCTACTTCTCTCTACTAGTCTCTACATTGAAACGATTTATAGGCTTTATATGGCCTCTAGTACTACGAGAGTGGTCTAAGAGGCTCTGTGACCTGGAGTAGGTGTGGAGCCTCTTAGTCTAAGAATGGGTTGGTATTAATATAATATAGAAAATACTAAGTTTCGTTACTACGTATAAACAAACCACAAAATCACAATACATAGAATCCCTTACACCGCATACCTATACTCCGCACCCATCCCAACCATCCCAACAATTTTCCATGTAAAATCTCACCGTACCTATATAGCTAGAAATTTCCAGTACCGGGGGTACCAGTATTATCAAATCCCCGATTTTATTTTAGTATCATAATATCATAATAATTCCACAAATTCCACTCTCAGACCCGGAGAAGTCAGTCAGTCGGTGGATATACATTACAGTAAGTTAGAGTGGTGGGTGATGTATTCCAACCCACCCCAGTCTCTGAATTCCACGCGACTTACTGACTGACTGGTCGGGCGAAAAAGGAGGCTAATATTTTCAAGGGGAGAAAGGGGGATAAAGGGAAGTGGGAGGGAGTAGAGACGTGGGGTGATGATGTTACTGTAGGTTGGAGTTACTGTTGGTGGGAAAACATACGGTAGTCAATCAATCACTACCTTGAAAACTTGGTAGGCTCCAGTATCTATCTAGAAAGACTTTCACTCATATACGCGTACAGGGGATTCTCATACTCATTCTCATCCCTTCATGAATTCCATCAATCCTTCCTCTACGATCTACATCCAACTCCCAACACACAGTTTCCAACCCACACCACCAAATATCAACAGTCATCACACTCTTTATTTCAAAAAAAAAAAAAGTAGCCAAATTACCCCATGTAACTCAATATGGAAAAAAGAAAGAAAAAGGGAACTTTTATAATTAAACAGACAGGAAGTCATTCTTTATATATCAAAAAAACGTCGTGTCACATCTACTCTACATGTCCATCTACCTCCTCTCTAGCTTTCAGCGTCGCCGTCGAACCCGTCATATCTTCATCCTCAATGACTTCTGGGACTAATACAGTCTTCGCTGCAACAGGCGAGTCATCCTTCTCAAGAACACTCTCTGTTGGTACCTCGCTTGCCTTTGTGGCAATCTCTGGCACTTCCGAACGTTCGGGTTTGGCTTTCTCAGCTGTGTTAGTCGCCGGCGTAGGAACTTCCAAAGCCGCCGCTTTTACAGGCGCAACAGGTTCTATATGTTCTTTCTCGGTGACAACATGCAAAGTATTCTCCTCAGGATCAATCTCCCAAAGTGTTGATGGCGTCCAGAAAACAAGAACAGGTGCACTTTGCGGAGCAGGGGCAGAAGTAACTGCAGCAGCAGGGGCCGGGCTCTTTGCAGGGGCCCTTCGTGCTGGTCCTCTTGCTCTGCCCTTTCTCGCATCGACTAAAGGAACTTTCTCCTTTTCAACCTCTACTGGTTCAGGCACAACCTCCTCTTTCTTGGGTGCCTGTGGCCCAAGTTGAAGACGCTTATTCAAATCAGACATGAAACCACCTTGTAAAGCAGCAATCTTCCCACCGACAGGTCTCGAGGGAACTGGTGGTTTCGCGTTTGCAGCGGTGCCTTGATCCGATCCATTTGCCGAGGAGTTTGACGTTACTTTAGTCAATGGAGCATGTTCGGAAGACTCGCGAGTACTTGATCTGGAAGGCCGAGCTGGAATTACAGGCTTTGTCTTCGTTGGGATTGGAGGATGCGAACCCGAGGTCTTTCGTGGTCGTTCTGGAATCGAAGGTGGTTGTTTGTCGACAGGAGAAGATTCCGGCAACTTCGGCTTTGGACGAGACGGAATTGACGGCTTCATCAGAGCGCCCACGCCAGTGGTTGCACGCCCTTCTTCACTTCCCATTTCAAGACCTGCGGCAGCCTTCTCCTGGTGATATACAACAGCACCAGTTGTGGGGCGTTCCTCGGGTAAATTTGGGGCATCGTGTTCTGACTGTGGACCACCAACGGTAGTCTGTAGCTGTAAACTGTCAGGTGTATCTTCCCAAATATCACGACTTGGAAAGCGTTGTTTCAATTCAGGTCGCGTTTCAGAGACAACGTGGGATTTGTTTCCCCATGGTTTTTTCTCCTTGTGTAAAAAGCTCTCCCGATCCTGGGACTCTTTCTCGGCTAATTCTTCTTGCCTTCTCGCAAAAGCTCTTTCTGGTGTCTCGTCTGTAGGGGCTTCCTCAATTTTCACTTTTATTGGTGCATCCTCATCTGGCAATTGTGGCGAGGAAACTGTGGCAGTATACTGCAAACTATTTGGAGTATCTTCCCAGATATCTTGGCTGGGAAACTTTCGATTCTTCAACTCAGGGCGCTTCAATTTGTCTGCTGCGGTCAATGGTTTGTCCTTGTTCTTATCATCTTCAGGGAAGAGTGGTTCATATTCCTCCAAGTCTTCCAATTTGGTTGAGCTCGAAGGGTGATGAAGATTTGAGACATTGCCGTGAATACTTGTTGGTCTACTGTTAGACAAGCTCGTTTGACTACTAGACTTATGTTGATAGAAACCACCTTCCTCGTGGTAGATCGGCTTACGCTCATGCATAGGTGAAACTGCAGGTTGCATATCATAGCCAAATGGATCCTTTGCAAGCTCGTCGGAAGCCAAGATAGGAGCAGAGTAGTGATGTTCGTCTTCCTCGTGTCCATTACCCGAGGCAGGTCCGAAATCCTCAACAGAGCCGAGGTTACTATGCCCATAGACTCTGCTGCTAGAGCGAGCTAGGTCCACGTGAATGACATCATCGTCCTCATTCTCACCCCCAAGAGTCAAATCAGAGGGAGCATGTTGACTCCTGCCCAGACTGGAATCAATCTTGTCGTCAGGATAAAGCTCCTTCCCCAAGGGTGACTCTACATGCGTTTGAGACGAGTTTGAGTGAGCAAGATTCATTCCAGTTGGTGAGATCTTGGGTGATGTGATGCGAGAGCGAGATGCGTATTCTTCAGTGGCTTGGATTCCGACTTGCTCAGTTGGCGTTCCTACGAAGGCTGAGGAGTTTCCTAGATTATATTAGATTACTCGGGTAGTTTATGTGCAAATAATTGCACAACTGTGTTCCTTACCAAGTCCAGTTCCCCTACTGGCTGTATCCCTCACAATCTTGTTCAAATCCTCGCTACTCATCGCCCACTCTGGCCTGCCCTCACCATATTGCCCAAGCTCTTTCTTGAAAAGTTCTGGGTGTTTCTCGTAATATGCTTTCTCGAAACGATCGTGGTGGTGGGGAAGAATTTGATGACCATGTCTGCCGTATGCTTCGAGAGGAACGTCGTGGTTGCCACTGAGTCCACGAGAGTGGTTTCGAGGTTTCGATCCATCATTGTGAAAGCCAATTCCGGGAGCATAAGGTTGCTGGAATGGAGATGGAGATGGAGCTTGAACATCACCCGCGTTAGGATACATGGGCACTCTCTGACCAATTTCAGGGATGCCATGCTCGTTGTCAAGACTCGATGGAGGACGTTGAGTGCCATTGGTTTCAGAACCATTTTGGCTGAGGAAGCTTGCCTTTGCCTTCAAAGGGTGGCCAGCGGGGTCCTTGTCATCTGCCGCCACTTTTCCAATGCCAAAAGCCGCAGCTTGGCTGGAATCCGTACGGGTGACGGTTGAGACTCTTTGCTTGGCACTTGAAACTGGCAAAGAAGGCTTAGGAGCGTGAATCTGGAGATCATTGGCCACATTGCGTGTTTGTGTATTTGATGCAGCCGGTTTCTCAGGAATTGCAAAGACTTCGGCATATTCGCTTCCTTCTTGTCCAATGGATGGGAGGACGACGCTTGGAGGGCGTTGTGGTTGCTCGGCGGTAAGAGTTTCGCCATGACCATTGCTTCCCAAATTTGACTTGGATTTATTTGCCTGGGAAGGCACTTCGTTCAACGGTGAGCGGGCGAAGCTCTCACGGGAGGGTGAGATTGAGCGTTCAATGCGGCGCCCCGCAGGACGAGGAGGAATTAATGGCATCTCGGTACGCAGAGAAGCTGAGGCTGCTGAAGTATCTTTTTGGGCCCGAGTAGGACGGGGTGGGACTTGGGGGACTGAGGTCGACATCTTGTAGTAGAGGTTTTAGGAGGGGTCGAGTAGATAGTAGGTAGGTAGCTTGGCTTAGGTTCTATCTTGCGGTCAGCAAAGTACTCGTAGTCGTCTGGTCGCGGCTCGCCCAAGCAAAAAGTGCTCAGCGAGTCACGCAATGACTGGCATCTGCTATAAATGCCTCTTAAATAATCATGAAGGCCTCAAATATACCCCCGGGGGGTCATGCAGGTGTCGTCTACAACGCAGCATGCTGACCAGTGGTGCTGGCTGTGCCAATGGCCGCCGCAAGCAGTGGCAGTAGCGTAGCCAGGGCGTTGGTGATACCAGACCGCTCCAAAGGCCTCAACGCAGGTCTCGGCAAAAGCCAATTCATGAGAGGGTTTATATAGAGGGGGTATGACTTACTCGATGGGGGGTTCAATGAGTAGTTGTTAAAGATCAACCATTGAAACTGTGGTGGGTATTTGATTGAGTGTTTGTATGTGTACGAGTTTTGGAGTGAACATGGAAGTCAATCGGTTCTTGTGAGTAGGCAGTTGGGTCATTCAGTGATGGTGTTATTAGACGCTAAAGTAACAAGGACCTGGATGATTCCGTCATATCTTACGGTGGCCCACAATCACCAGTTCGGCAGCTATACGCCATACCCGCTATATCTACTGTAGGCTGTAGCACTCGGGACACTCAAGCCACTGCACCTGAGTGAAATGCTACTCTGCTCCAAACATTCATCACCACACTCTGATTGAACACATTTGACGTCCATTTTTCAAGTGAATGACATTCATCCACGCCGTGGACAACTCTCCTGAAGACTCAACCCTTGGCTCTATGGCTCCTCTTTGCTGCATCAATAGCTTCACTAGGCAACGCAAACCACATATCCGGAGGGTCAACCTTGCCCATATAATTGTCATTTAATTGGGTGGCTTTGAAAATGGCTCAATGTGATAGGGCCATTGCATGGAGCATGGTGAGCATGGCCAGCCAACGTCCACCAGGAAGTTCATTGCTGGGCGCTCTCCAGCTGTTTGACAGGGGGTTTTTTGGGGCCCTTTTAACACGAAGCAAGTCTCAAGCTCCACCACGAGCTCTGGAACACTACCTAGGTACTACGTAGTCCACCTAGGTAGTCCACCTAGTTATATCACGATGGAATAATGGCATCAAAATTCTCCGCGAGCCGAATTTATTTTGAGCCATTTCTCCATTACTCCATTTCTGTTCTCCTCCCAAGTTGCATTGCATTAATCATTCACCATCACCTTTAGCCTGCCAGCCTGCCAGCCTGCCACAACCGCAAATCCCATCCACCAAAACTCAAGGCGTTTCCGCTCTGCTGTATCACGATCGTTGAAGGTTCACGGGGCAATTGAACCTGCAGTAGCCGCTACGCAAGCGCAACTACAAGCCTATCGCTCGACTCTATTTTCCCCGCGCCCAAACTGGAGGTCATGAGTTTACCACGTCTCCCAATCATGTGCATGGAATCCACCTGCTCCGAAAGTGTAGTTGCACAGATGTGTGGTCACGTTCTATGACCTGCATTGTATCATTTCTCATTTCTCATTTTCATGAATTGCTGATGGCTGATGGCGCAAAAATAGCAAATTTGCTAAGTTGTGAAGTTCCAGTTCTACCAGTACGTAGGATTTTTCATAGTTGTGGTGGGGTATGGCGGGGTCATTTTCATGTCGTTATTATGACGTGCAGGTCTTGACTCGGTTTCTTCAGTGACCTCTTTTCCCCAATTCTATTCAAGCTCAGATACACTTATGCTGATACGGAGCGTATTCGAGATATCATTTTTTACTTTCTATTTGCTTTGGCAAAACATCACGTCATTCGTTTCGAAACATGGTGCTTTTCAAGTACCGGTACTTGATAAAGTTCTGAGCCCGCATCAGAACAACAAAGTGTTCCCCAGGAGTCTTCAGATGTAATCGCAAAGAGAGGATCGGGAAAGAAGGAGATATACAATCAACCTCTGCGTTCTCAAGATATGATTCTACACCAAAACAATAATAGCTTTACCCTTTACGGCAACATCAAGAGAATCTCGGTTAAAAGCTTGTCAAATTGTGAAACCAGCTCTTCATTCATCTTCCATCGCATACACAAAAAGCCACTTTCCAAATTATTTTCTAATAAGATAGCTTGCTAAGGAATCTCGCGATGACATCGGCCGCCCAGGCAGAGAAGTATTGGAGTAATATCAAAAGGGATACGAAAAGAAGTGTTCCAGTCGCTGCAGACCACGTCCAGAAAACGAGTTATCAATTGCATCCAGATACGCTACCAAAGACTCTCGTAGGTAAGCAAGCTAAGATGGTACTTCTGCGGCCCACACTCATTCATGAAGTCGAAAGCGCAATCTTACCTCCTGTCCCCCTCTTGAATTTTCATTATGGGTCATCCGAATGTTTCTTTCTCGACGGTAAACATTGAGATGATAGGTGAGTTGTCTGCAGATGGTGCAGAAGGTCAAGGGCTAACACAATTGTCAGGAATAGCATTTCTTATGAAATTGTCACCAGAAGTTCGACTGATGATATTTGACTATCTCGTGCCCACTGATGGTTTTGTGGAAATTTATACCCCTTTCAAGAGGGCTCAACTTGGCCGTTCGCTCCCGATATCGAAATTTTTCCTCAATGCAAATCTTACTTTCGGATGGATTTACAAGATACGAGTATGAACTCATTACCGCAAATGATAATCACAACATGACAAAGAGTTACACGATTTCAGAAGAGTATAATTGACCTTGAAAAGAGTGTTTGAGTTCGTGGAAGTTTTGAGATTGAGACTAGGGATATCTGGACTGTGTTGATCGATACATATCACGTAGTTGCCGTTTTATAATGGATTGGTCTGTTGGTTTAACTCTGATTGTAATAGATTTTTAGGGGACGTTGCATGATGTACTGTACAAAGGAAATAAAAGGGACATATTGAGGCTCTCTAGAATTTACTTCATTCTTGGGTACTGGTAGATTTGGGCTACAATTGGCTGGTTGATGGATGGACACCTTGGTGGACGGGAATTGGATAATGAACAGGTCTTGCAGTTGCAGAGGGGAGGGAGACTATGCTCTTGAGGGTCCGATCGGGAGGAGGAATATTCGGTTTGGATTGGGCAGGCAGCCATGGTGGTAGGCTTGTGACTTGGAGATATCCGGAAGGTGGGAGGAGGGGAGGGAGTTCTAGGGATTGCGGAGTGTGGGGGGGAGAATCTTTAGGTGGCGGATGCAGAGCGAGACCGCACACAACGCGCGACAATCGCAATCTCGCTTAGCGACAACACCAAAAAAAAAGAAGCCAAAAAAATTAATACCAGCTTTCTAATCTACAACGCAAACAAAAAAAATAAAAAAGCAAAAAAGAAGAGGTTGAATGCAGGATTTTTTTCGTGGATCTTCTCCCGGGACGGCCTACTACCGCTTCATCTTCACGATGAACTTTCACATGACATCGCCCTCGCCACTACTTCATTACACTGATTCGAGGACCAAGGTTCTTAATCATAAAGATGAACAAGATTTGATTTGTGGGGTGGGGGCGTGACTGGCAATACCTCGGGGTATAGGTGGGTGGCTGGCTGTTTGGTTACTCGTACTTTTTGTTTTGCGGATCAATCAATCACCCTTAGTCCTAGGACATCCCATCTCTCTGTATGCTGCGATGGTTTTTTTACTTATCTTATCTTGAAATGAATCTATATATATATAGATATGTAAATTTATCAAGACATGATTTCTCACTCGGAGGGAGTCACTCCACATTTTCGCATTTTTGAGACTCTCTTCTGTTGATTTATATTTCTTTAGTAGTAGACGATTCATCACACGTCTTATTTAGGAAATGAACGATGTAGACCCTTCTTTTAATCTCTGACTTCGTGCTTATCTGTCCTGCCATTTACTAAAATTATTCACTCTACAATCCTCAGCCTTATTTTCTCTTGACTCTAGTATTTCCTAGAATCTAACGTCATCTGAATATCCATCCCCTCCTTGAACGTATGTTTTGAAGCGACGGCAGTTGTAAGAAGGACAGTAGACTCAATCTCACAAGTGTACGAAAAATAGTACTGTTCTTGAAAGTATTATTTGTAGGATTACATACCCGCTCTTCCCCCGATACTGTATCCTTGCGGCCAATATTGTGGAGAATTCCAGAGCCCTTCCTGACATAGCATAAAACTAGCTCTTGAGAACTTTGTGGGCTTCGGTGAGCTTTCGGTGAGCTATTGCTATCATTTCTATTCTTTTTACTGGGGGGTTTCGGTGTTGGTGCTTGAATCTGGATCCTCAGGTGAACAAGCTCGTTGCTGCTACGGTCATACTTCTGAAGCAGCATTCAGAGATCATCCAACTCGATCATCTAGCTCTGGCAGTGTTTGATTGGAATCTTGGGCAGGACGAGCTTGTGGGTGAGATCTGGTGGATTGGGGCTCAGGCTAAAGTTGCAGATTCAAGTCATTATGGTGCACTTCATAAATGTTCTGGCGGTTCAAAGGACGATGCGTCTAGAGGCATTCGGAATACCCGTTACCAGGTCGATACCTTCGCTCTAAATGATGTTTATTGAGTTTGAATGTTTCGAATTGTCAATTCTACATAGTTTCTTTCGTATCACTCGTAGAGTATGGACGCAGGTTTTAAGTCTTTATTTGTAGGATAGGAGCTTTCGAACAATCTCTCCCTTGTCGCTCGCAGATTTTAGGTAACAAGCCTGACTATGTAAGATGTTCTGGTGGAATGTTACAGTATGTGCTTTGTATTCTTGTAATCTGTAGCGACTCTAGTAGTTATCCGAGACACGGGATACTGGCGGTGCGGGGCGACAGTCACATTTGCAACCCACATTCTATTAGCTTATCATACGATTGTGTTACCACTTATTTTCACCTGGATCATTAACTTTGTAGTCAAAACAACATAATATTTTGACCAAATCAATCATGAGACTGTAGAAATATGGGTCAGATATTGCCAACTCCAAAGGGCAGGATAGTAACTCCTTGTTTCAGCTAGGAGACTCTGTTCATATAGTTTCGAATAATTCTTTCCCAAGGAAATGTTCTTTGTTGTACATCTTTTTCTTTCTTGATGCAATCAGATAAACGATTGATTGATTGATTGTTAGTTTGTTTTGTAATGGCTGTAGCTATATATAAATCATTACCCAGCAAACACAGGCGAGGGGTAAACATTTTGCTGAAATAGTCAAAGACTTCACCCACAAGACCCTTACAAAAGCATACCTCACTACTCAGAAATCTATACCATAGGGTTTCAAAGGAATTAAGAGCATCAAAATGGACTACCCCTTGAAAATCCACTGCCACGGAAACTGCAAAGGAAACGGAAGACCGGATGGACTTGGTGTCGGCGTCGCACTTATTTATGACATGACATTAGATGAAACCTCAAGATATTCTATCATTCTACCCAGTACATCCCGTCACACCACTCACAGAGCAGAACTCATGGCCGTTATAGTAGCCCTTCAGCGAGCTGCTGAGCTAGGCAGCGATTTAACCTTGAATTCAGATGACCCTTTCTCGACGCTGGACGTAAATATCTATTCGGATTCGGAATACGTGATTGGCGTTATGTCAGAGTGGGCTATTGATCGCTCGCAAAGCACCTACAAGTGGAAAAAGGCAAATGGAAGACCGATTATGAATTGGGATCTTGTTCAAAGGGCTTCGATTTTGGAGGCTGAGGTGAGAAGTGGGGGTGGAGATGTTTCGTATGAACTTATCGAAAGAAAGGATAATGGGGAAGCACGCAATTTGTGTAGAGAGGTTTTGAATATGTGGGATTAAAGTGTGTTTTGCTTGGGAGGAAAGTCAGATGACAAAGAGTGGCGATCCACTCAACTACCAGTGTCGTGCTGGAGATATAGTAACTATTAGAAAGGCAGTTATCCTAACTCCCAAACGCTATTGATTTGTTGCTAGTCCAGGGTTTTCCGTATGTAATCACATTATCCCCATAGTGATCTTGGCCATTGCATTTAACCGATGCAGCTGATCTGGCATAGGGCCAGAAAAAGCCTTTCTTTGTTCTTTCATTGGATTTTAAGACTGCTCATTCTCAGATTTTTGACTCAAATTTCTGCTATGTCAAGAGAGAGTTTTATCGTATTTATATGGTCTTTATTTGATGCATTTTATCACTACCTTCTTTCCTGTCTCTTAAGCCTATAGTCTCGAGTGTCTAGGAAAATGAACATTTTAATTACCAAGCACTGGCAGGCAGTATTCAATTCAGCGTATGAGACAGACCTAGAAGGCACATTGAAATTCTGACAAATGATAAATATTTTCTGCTCGTAAGATTACAGACTCGCTAGAGAACATCATATTAATATGAATATACTGCTATCGTGTGCACCACAGTTCTGGACAGGTTGTGGCATGCTTATTGCATCTTACGAGTTGGCGCAGTAGCAATGAGGGAGTGAGGTATGATAGTAGGCACGTGGATGAAAACAGAAGAGGGAGGAGTTATGAAGTTATGGTATTCAGACTATCAACTAGTCTAAGAGTCACATTTTTATGATACACAGTGACACGAAAATGTTGGTTTTACTCTCATATGGTGCCAAATTGCATGGTTGATGCAAGAGACCTATACTGCGTATAGTAAGTAAGTCCTGTTCTGTACACAGGAGGAGGTATAGCTAGCTGGGTGACCTAGTACTTATAGATGGGATGAGAGTGAATGGTATAGGATGAAGTGAATAGGAGAAGTTCCTAGAGTGAATAATAGTACATGGAGTGAATGGAATATTATAAAGTGAATAGATCAATACGCAGAGTGAATATAATTATAGATATAAATAGTGAATAGAATGTAAAGTGAATATACAAGATAAAAGAGAATAGTATAATATTTGAGTGAATAAATATGATACTTAGAGTGAATGATATATGATGAGAGTGAATGGAATAGTAAAGTGGATGGGATAGGATATGGGTGAATCAATAGGTGCGGTTGGAGTGAATAGTATGGAATGACAGTGCCATAGTACCCTAGCTTAGCCACTCTAAGCGATCCATATTTACTTATAAGAAACTTAGAGGTGGTTGCGCCTCTTATTATGACAAGTATCACATGAACACGTGATTCGTGACACTCACGATGAGCTGTCACACCCTGTATTGCACGCAATCGTCTTTAAAATATACAATCTTTTAGGACAGAATAGCACTTAATTGTGCTTACAAACCTGTCTTATTTATATGTCGTTTGGACCGGTATAAGTGCTAGTACGTGGGTGGAAAGAGTCGCATGGGCTCTGGGCGAGTTTTAACGTTCCTTGACTGACCCACATTGCCTTCCTATTGTAGGAAGTATCCCCCATTAACGAATTCAGGCCACAGTTAGGACTCTAGAGTGTCTGTTAACATTTGCGAGGTAAAGATTTTATATTAAGATTCTAGGAAGCCGGATTGATTCTATTTGTAAGTTATAGACACTCCTTGAATCAGTCTACGTAGTATATATATCGTGGCATATATAGTTTTATCATCTATATTATCGACTATATTCCTTGAACCGTGACCTTATAGTCGCATGATATACCTGCTGCCACCCCCCTACACGCACTATCGTCTCGCCTGGTTCATTCCAGTATACCCTGATCCAAGCTTAATTCTCGCACATGTAGCTGTCCCTTCTAGATGCTAAAAGAAGTAGAAATCAAAAGAATGTTTGTAAAAACACTGGATTTGCACCTAGAATAGCCGAAAGTTCCGAAGTTTTGTAGCTCTTTCTTGAAACTACCTAAGTGAACTAGTAGTGATTGGTTTGAGATCCAACTTAAGACTAGAAATTATGAGGAATGTAGAAGTAAAGTGTTTTTATATTTTAAAAAAGACATTTAAAATTGATTTTTCTTTCATGCTAGGGGTTCTGTTTAAAGACTTCTAAGCCCTCTCTCTCTCTTTTCTAGGTAAATGTACGACTCTAGGCATAGACATATATAGATAATCATAGAAAAGTGTACATGCAAGTACCTATATAAATATTACATGAAGACGTCAATTGATGTTGGTACTCTGTCGTACCCCAAAGATGTACAACACACACTTCAGTAATTTCAATAACTCAAAGACATAAAGTTGATGTTCTATTGACTATCTTTTGGTGGGACCGTCGGTGATGAAAAATTGACCTGTGCTCCTACAGGTATAATTCTTGATTCTCTTCTGACACAGCGTAAAAACTTGACATGAACGACTTCTGCAAATTTCTGGGGTTTCTCAATTGAGACGAGGAACATGACCCAAATGCCACCAATAAAACTTCAATACAACTGGCCTTGTGAGTTCTCGTTCAATGCCATATTACAAAACCAGTCAGCATCAGCATTTTCCGACCGTGGAATCCAAGAGTATTGCACACGGCCGAGACCCCTTAGGATACCCTCCAAGTTCAATGCTTGCTCGATAAGGTCCATATTGACAACCGCATTGCCACTAGAGTTCCTCCATCCATTGCTTAACCATATGTCCACCCACTCATTCATGCAGCGAACAACGTATTGCGAATCGGAATAGATTTTGATGTCCACATCAGAACTCCAGCCCTGAGACTGGGCTCTATTGATGGCAATATCGAGGGCCATTACCAGAGCTGTGAGCTCGGCGCGTTGACTGGTAACCGGCTGATTTTCGTCCGCCCTAAGAAATCGTCTCCAACTTGCTGTCATTACACCGTTTTGACCCAGAAGTACTACTGCCGCAGCACCGATGGCGTTCGAGTGGCCATTCCCACGACAACCACCATCGATCTTGATTTCTATCTTGAAGGCCATGATTTCGGGTTTAAGGTAGTGACGATGGTTTGTTTTTCGTTGTTTCGAAGTGGCAGGAAAGTTGCCAGATGAGGATGGAGGTATCGGGGTGGAAGGCTCAGTATACTCCAACTAAGCTAGGTAGGTACCCCTGGCTGCTCCTGCCAAATAATGTTCTTCTCAACCCTGGAGCGGGGAGTAAGCTAGTCACAATTCAGCAAAGAAGGTTCGCGTATTCAAGTGACCCCTAATTCCGCTGGGAGACTTATGGGTCAATCTGGATCATTTTGTTTGATTTAGCTAGCCTACTGTTCTTCGCCCTCTCACACTGGCAATGGTCTACAAGATGTTGCTGGAATCTGTGGCCCAGCTTTGGAAGAAGCACTTCAACACAACGGTAATCATTCAGTTGCCATAAATTAGGAGAATTGAGCTTATTCTACGAGCCTCTCCCAAAGGATTCTGTAATTCACGGCGTGCGATTTCTTTCCCTTAAGAAACTGGCGAATTACAGCCAAGCTAAAATTGCAAGTCATTGATGCGAAGAGAAACACAATGTTTGGCAAATTCCCTTTTCGGCCTTTGCTGACCCCCCAGAAGAGAAAGCTCCGTTGTTATACTCATCAAATTCATTACCAATCTGGCCACAAACGAACCGTATCCCGCTACATCTCAACCCCACAAGCTGTCTTGAAAGAGAAAGCAAGTCATGAAGCGTAACTAACTCTTAAAGACTGTCTCTAAAGGTTGAAAAGCGAAAAAAGAAAACATTCCTTCCCATGCTTGAAAAAGCTCTCACCCATCTATAACAAACATCTCATAAGGTCTTCCAACTCCAAGACAGGTCAGTTGAGTTCCCTAAGAGTGCTCACCTCCCTCATACTTATCCATCTCCTCGTTACAAACCTTATTCGCAATTGCGTTGTCCTCCCTGAAAATATACAAATATCTCACAACCCCCAATTGTCTCAGAGTGCTGTCATACCCCAAAGCCTCCTCAAACAAATCCTGATTAGAAATTGCATTGCCTTTAGAGTTTCTCCAGACATTGCCGCTTCTATCCCATGTGCTTGGCCAGTCAGTAACACAACAAAGTGCATACTGAGAGTCAGAACAAATGTTGAGTTCAAGCGTGGGCTTGCCAAATGGGTGGTAGTGGTCGGTTTCGAAACGACGGAACTCTCTCAATGTGGTCTTGAGAGCGAGAATAACAGCGCGAAGTTCTGCTCGCTGACTGGTAGGTCGGAGGTCAGGGGTGATAATTTCGCAGAACTTCTCAGAGTCTCTGCCATGGCGGAAGAAGACTGCTGCTGCGGCGCCCAGGGCGTTCCAGTTGCCCGTTCTTCTACAGCCTCCGTCAACACGAGCGTCGAAATAGATGATGTTAGAGTGGGGCAGGCTGGCCTTTTTATAGCTGTTGTGGTCATTGGGTTAGAGCTGCGTTTCTACACAGGTAGGAATGGATAGTTGCTCACAAGAGGCTCGACATGGTGGAAGACTCCATTTCATACGTAAAGATCAGAGGCTTTTGAAGAGACCGTGAGGTGCTGGGCTTTCTTGGACTTGTCTGTAGCTTTTAGGCTAAATATGTACAGTACACCTCCACAGAGATGTCTCTGTGGCTGCTGTAAAATATGAAAGATATGCCATATTTACTTGTACATGTCTTGGTAGTACAGTTTCAGCTACTGCAAGGTAGGGGGAAAACCACGTGACGTGGTCTAAGGTATATCAGCGGACCTGTAGCCAGAATCACTTAAAAACCTCATACGACTACAATACAAGATTATTATACCTTCTGTCTTGACTTTGATAGTCAACCAATAGAAAGAAACCCAGAAATATCTCTCCCCTGTAGACTAAGCCACTGCTTATAGATGAGTATACCTAGAATGTCTCAGAACTAGAGGGGAAAAAGTGACAGCGAGGTATCTTCGTTTGTATCCAGGGCCAATCTGACGACAGATAGAACAAACGAAGGAAGATTGCTTCTGTGTCACAGGTAATTTGAGCCACTTTGCAGAAATCAAGAATCATCCTCAGCCGCATAACTAAACTAGAAGGCTTTGGTATGAGTGATTCTAGCCGATGCATGCATATTTGTTTACAAACACTATCCAGTGGCTGTGGTTTCCATGCTCAAACATGGAAGCAAACGCTCACTTCCAAGCCATCTTCTCCTTCCTCAAGTTTGGCCGTTCGCTCAACACTGTATGAATTGACTGTATGACATCAAGAACACTTTAAAACATTACTCTCAGATGCCCCAGTACCCTACCTCATGTGCTGTCATACTTCACACTGTCTTATCTTTTAAAGCAAGAGTTGAGACACTCTAAACCCCTCAATCTCACAATACATCGAAAGGTTCAGAACAGTTACTCCCATTTATTCTAGGAAGTTGGCATCTAGAAGAGAATAACTGGTGCAATCATACCGTAAGGATGTTAGATAAATTGAGTGCAGGCTGTAGTGATGAATCAACGCGTGCTTACTCAAACACTGAAATCTGATTGGTCGCTTAGCGACGTCCAGAGATTTCTAGCCAATCACGTGTATGAGGGATGTTACTGGTTGAGGTGGACTGCAGAATTCAAAACAATACTAATGTAGGTTTCGTATAAGGGCTGGCTTACCTCTTGACCGTAAACTCTCACTAAAAGACCCCTTGTGCCTGCTGCTTACTTTGCTATAATATATTATTATCTTCCCCATCAATGTATACTTGCCAGCTTGTAAGAGGCCCAAAAATCCCTCATACACTTCACAATGTTAGTATGTTAGAGCCTCTAAAATAACAATATCTAACTGTTTAAGAACAGCTAATCCAGTAAACATGCCAAAGCTTTCTATTTTCGTTTAGACAAATCGCATATTCAATCATCCCAACCACTTCGTCTAACAGGTGCCAATTACCAAAACCATTCGCATAACAATTTCACTTATGCATATCTTCTAGTATAACTTTGGTCCAAAGTAACGGCAACTCTAAACTTCCTGCGTCCTCAAAAGTACATGTAACCTCACAAAAAGAACACTAGACTGTGGCTTACAATTGTTTTTTAGTTTCTATATCGCTTGAATCTTTCGTCTTATCTTCAGGTCTATCCTTACTCAATAACGACAGGCAAACATCCACGCTGAAATTCATATACAAACGAATCAAGCATCCAAACTCCTCAAAACTCTTCGTATCCTCAAGCACATTCATTTTAATTGCTGGGGGAATGGAAACACCTCCTGATCAGAAGGCATCTTCCAAACCACTATCGCTTGCCAATTATCCTCCTTAGAAATATGGCGCACACTCACAGCCCTTTTCCCTCCAATCACCAACATATTAGCGGCACGCAAAATCGATTGAAGCAAACCCTCTGGATATGCGTTGGGATTGAAACCAAGACTTTGAGCTGGCCTTCCTGTCGAAGCCAGAAAGCTCCAGCAATTCATAACATGGAGTGAGTCCGTTAAGATCTGTACTTCAGGAGACCTTCCCGAATGGATCAACTTTTGGAAATGTGACAGGCTGGTTTCGAGCGCCCATAGCAGACCAGTCACCTGTGCCTCATGATCCGTATTACTGGGTGGAGGATATGCAATTTTGTGGACACTGATTACTTCAAGATCGTGTCGGATAATGGCTGCATTCTTCAAAACAACCTGCGTGCCTTGCTTTTGGATGCCCGCATGTAATTCGAAACGAACACATGGACGTGGGAAGGCAATATCATGTTGGCCTAATGGATGTCCAAGAGCTGGTGGCACACCTAAAGGATCGGTATTAGCCAAAGAGTAAAATGACGAAGGATGACTAGTAAACAAAGTTGCAGGTGAGGATGTCTCGGTACCATAATTGCCGTTCATAATGGCTGAGGTTAAGCCATAGATTGACCTCCATGTCGGCTTGAGCCCTCCCACAAGTCTGCGCGTATACTCAAAGCCATTCATGTTAGGGTCGGGATTCCGACCTTGGTGGTGATCACGTAAGGGAAACGGGAGTACACGGTTTGGGTTTGCAAATAATCCCTTCACATTTATCTGGGGGACATGTTCCGCAAGATTCATCTCAAGAATAGGTGCTGGTATCGACTGTTGGAGAGATGGAATAGAAAGGATAGGAGAAGGTGAAAATATGAGAGGTGGAAGAGTGAGGGATGGAGAATGAGGTGATTCCTTAGGTAAAGAATTCGTTACGGTTGGAGCCTATTCTTTAAGTCAGGGATGTGGATTGTGGGCTGTGTATTTTGAAGAAGAGGAGGAGGTACTTACCATTGCGATAGGGATGATGTGATACTTGGGAGGGTAGAAATATGATTAAAGCGAAAGTTGTGTTAGATGCTCAGGTTTGACGAAAACTTGGTTGACGAGAAGAAAAATGAAGAGAACGGCTATTATTGTACTTAGATGGGGAAGGAGCTGTCGGAGAGGGAGTGACATTGGTATTGGAAAGCTATCTATGGCGAGGAAGGCACGATATTCTAGAATGTGCAGGTGGTCATTGCTCTGAGTGCGCTCCCATTAGGGCCATTACCTCCGCTAGACAATTAGACCTTAATACGTGCCTTGATATATTATATGTGCTTTAAGCAGAAATAGTATACTGCGAGATCTTGGGAACACGAATTCCATTGTCCCAAGAACTTTGAATGATAAAATTTTTGATTTGTTAAAGGTATAAGATAACTACTGTAATAATCTAGTACAAAAAGAAGTTGGGTATTGATTTTCCGAAAGTCATTCGGAGTAAAAAGCAACAAAGGAACAAAAAGTATGTAGAGAAAGGAAAGGAAAAAGAAAAAGAGGGAACGCTATGTACCAAAAAGAAACTCCTAGGGAAAATGCAACTTATCCAGGCTGCCATGCAATGCCATATTTACGTGTCCAACAAAGGGAAGAAGAGGGAAAAGAAAAAGCTAAGCAAAAAAGAAAAGCGAACAAGCCATCGCTTTAAAGCAAATGAAAATGCAAATGCAAATGCAAATATTTCGTTCCTGCCTTCCTTCCTTACCGCCCTATGTCCAGGATATCAAAGAAAGCATTCGCATCCAAGCGCAATCTTCCAGCCCCCATGCCATATTTCCAGGTCCCTATTCCGGGTTCCTCCTTCCGGCCCTATGTTTCCGACCCTATGTTCATAGTCCCAAAGCCTCAATCAAGCCTTACGAAACACCCTCTTCGTCCCCCCAATCTTTCCCATCTCCCCAAAACTCGAACCCCTCTCCCTCTCCTTGATGCGCCTCTCCTTCTCCTTCTCGCGGTCCTTTTCCGCACTTGCCTGTTTAACCTTCTCCGTCATGCTATCCACCCACTCCTGATCCTTCTCACTAATCACGACTTTCTTGCCCACTGGTCCTGCAAGTCCCAGCGAGCTATCATCGTTCGTCCAGCCGATACGAGAACTACTTCTCGTATTGATAGTAGTTGACTGAGGAGGCGTTTCGCCTTGAGGAAGTCGAGGAGGCATGGGGAGAGGTGTACTTGGACTTCGGAAATCGCGTCGGGCGTGGATACTACTTTCGCCTAGAGATTTCCTCGATTTCCTGACACCCAGACTAGTGGTGGGGCGACTGACAATTTGAGGCGCAGGACTTAATCTCTCGCGTCGGGCGTGGATACTGCTTTCGCCCAGAGATTTCCTCGATTTCCTGACACCCAGACTAGAGGTGGAGCGACTGACATCTTGAGGTGCAGGACTTAGTCTACCGTCAGTACCTCGAACGGTTACTGTTGATATAGCAGAAGAAGTAGAGACCATGCGAGGGGTGAGATCCTGGACTTCGATTTTGTCGTTGTCTACTGTTGTGCGTCGACCATGATGACTAGCATACTCCTTGAGGTACTCGCCCAAATCTGCCCAGCCACCACCGACTCGGACCATAACACGCTCACCATTTTCTCCCACCAGGCGAACAAAAAGTTTGATAGGCGCCTCTCCAGTAGACCGAGAAAGATGGTACAGTTTGATCTCTGGATTAGCACTTTGCGGCCTAGTCCGAGAAGGCGTTTTACTATAAGCCGGCGATAGGAGGAATGATGGTGTTGGAGCACGACCAGTCATACTTCGACTACTCATACTTGAACTAGGTCGAAATGATGGAGTCACGGATCGACGAGTCTTTTTCATCCTCAAGGTGTTTGAAGCATGGACATCTGGCTCGGATGTAAGACGAATCTTGGTTGGCAGCTTTTCAAGCAAAGAAGATATTTGTTGCTGCAGCTGGTCATCTGAGCGGTGTTTTCTCGGCTTGGAAAATGGAAGTGCTGCAGAAACTTCAACCTCTTCGAATATTGGTGCATCGAAACAAAGACTTGATGTATCTGAGACATCGGAAACAGAGTACGTCGAGCTGGTTGGTGAAGGGATGGATCGTCGTTTCGGTGATGTGAGTACAGACTGTGGCGAATCTGGAGGGCTATTATCATACATATCGAAGTTTCGCAATCCCAATCGACCTGCAGTGGGAGATTGCTCATCGTCTGCGACTCGGGTAGACATATTTGTTGGTGAAGTTGGACCATCACCCCATCCAGCTATGATGGTTTCCGCATCAGATACATTGCTATCACGTCTCATGGCATTTGGCCGAATAGCTGATGGCCTCCTTGGTGTCGGCGCTGTGTTGCTAATTCGAGGAATCGATAGTTCAACGAGGGTTGACTTTATTTGATCACGTGAGATATCAAAATCATCCCGGGAGAATGATTCAGAAGATAGTAGCGAGGAATCAAGCGATTCATCTTCGGGTCTGGCTGGCGGAAATTTGAAATCCTTGTCAAGCCCAGCGACTTGCACACCCTCATCGCTTGCAAGCGTTTCTGTTGGCTCCTCTCTAGGACTTTTGCCTCCTGACTGTTCAATTGCAGAAGGCGAAACGCTTGGAGCAAAAGACGAAACGTTTCTACTGTGTCTTTTGGAAGCCCTAGCAGCCTTAGCCGAGGCACGGCTACTTGCTGAACTTGATGATTTTGAGCGGTCTAGTTGATGGCGTTCCTTGTATGTATCCACTAGGGACCAGACTTCATTTAGGTCTGCACTATCTGGGGCTTGAAGGCCCATTGCATGGGGACTTGAAGGAACCCGACGAGCTGGTGAATCGAACATTGGAGGGGAATCTGTTCCTGTCAGGTGTGTGGTAGCAGTAGAAGGCCGGATAGCGAATTCAAAGTCAATATTTCTGGATACCTGCATGTGATTGAACAGAGATTGCGGTATATTTCTGAAAGCATCTGCTTGTGAGGCTTGCTCGGTCTCTGTTGATAAGGAAACGTGTAATTCAGAATCCATTTCGTTTTCGAGGGCCTTGGAATCCATCTCATGCATATCTTGGGATGTGTTTCGATAGATATCGTCCTCGACCACCAATTCAAGAGTGGCCAGAGGCACATCTTGTGCCACATCGAGGACCTGTTCGATATTGGAATCTTGGGTGTTTGCTGAAGCTGTCCGACCCTCAACTTTCTGTGCATTCTCGAGTTCAAGATTTTTCCGTTGCTCATCCTCTGCACGAGCTGCCTCTTGTTCCAACATCCTAGAATTCTCCACTGCCTTCTCCTGTCGCCTTTGCGCTTCCTCCGCGTCCTTGCTGTCTTGTTCCTCTTGAACCTTGGCGACCTCTTCTGCCTCTATGTCGGCTTGCTTTCTTGCCGCTTCCGCAATTTGCATCTCTGCTGCCCTCCTAGCCTCTCCAACTGCTTTTATTTCCCGGCCCATCTTGACCCAGTCAACCTGTCTGATATGGCGGTCAACAGACACAACCCACTTTCCATAATCATCTTCGATTACCTCCATGCGGTCTAACCAAGCATCCGGCAAGGTGTCTTCTCGACCTTCCAAGGTATCCAGCATATAATCCAAGTCTCGGCCTAGTTCAGTAACTCTATCCCGTAATGAGCTTTTCATTATTTCAAAATTTTCTCGCGTCAACTCCTGATCAGGGCCTCCTCGGTACGCCACTTCCAAAACCCCCCAGGCTGAATTGAGTGCTTGCTCGGTGATGTCCAGAGACCACAAAAGAGGTGGGACTTTTGTGAGCACGGCGAGCCTTGTACTCCAGATATTCAGTAGTCGCATCAATTTCGACAGGGTTGGTAGTGCCTGCAGAACTGTAGCCGTGACAATAGCTGTAAAATCGTCCATCATGGTATATGAAGAGAATTGAGCTGGCATAGGCGCATTGGAAGCAGATGACGACGGACGAGACCATGCGGAAAAGTGCGAGTCCAAAATGCGTTTCTTGATTGCTTCCACATCGAGGGCTTCCATGTCTTCAATAATCTCCTCGATTCGAATCTCGTATCGGTCAAAATCGTCGGCCAGTAGACTACCTATATATTCCGGATCCTCAGCATCCCGAGTACCAGGTCTGTCCAAACTAATTGCGGATTCTCTTCTTTGGTTGTGATTGTCCAAAGTTCTCCTCCTTTTGGTGGCTGGCATTTGAAAGCCCTCAGAACCGCCGGCGCTGGGCCATGACCAGCTTGACAGCTCTTCGACCCATTCCTCTATCTTTTTTGATGCCAATGTCGCCCTGATGCCAAATTGGCGTTCGGAGGTCGAGGCGGCTTCGATGCTGGCCTTCAATTTGCCTGAAGGGTTTGCAAAGGCCGCGTGGGTTGAGGAGGGAGAGAGGTCGGCCAGAATGTCGTCGGTGATGCGCTCTCTGGAGGGTGATCGTGAGGCATTCCGCGAATGGGATCGATAGTGGTGCAACTGATTTGCGGTGGGCGACAGGAGAGATGGGATCTCCATGACGCAAGGCTGTTTTTGTTAGTAGATTGTCGATCGTCAAAATGTCGCATTTCTCATGGATATTTGGGAGAGAGGTTGATGAGCAGCAGCAAGTGTGGTTTGGTTCTCAACATTATATCGTAGATGATGACTGTTTCTTTGACGGCGGGTTGGGGCTGCGTATCAGTTCATGTCGTCAGAAGCCGGCGGGTAGTAGTAGTAGTGGTGGTAGTGGTAATGGTGGTGGTAGTGGTAGTAGTAGTGGTAGTTTTTAGAAAGGCGCAAGGAGGCCCGGAGTATAGTTGTCTAAGACAAGGAGGATGGGGATGCGGATGCGGATGGAGATTGCTCGGCGCAGTGAGATTTGGGAGGGACAAGGATGGAAAAGTTCCCAGGGTTTTATCCAGAAGGTCGTGGAACAGAGTACTCGTACAGAGTCACGGCCAAGTTGATTTGGATTTTGAATTTTGCAATTCAGAGTTCTGACCGTGGGCGTGGGCGTAGAGGGCAAATCGAGATCTGGGCTGCGAAGGTTACAGCGGACCCAGCAAGACGCGCTTTTCTATAGGTACTCGTACAAAGACATCGCTCCTCTCCTCTCCTAGGTGCTCCGTCCTCACGTACTCACACTGACGTGGGCGAATAAATCTTGTGCAGTCACTCCAGTCACCGCAACGCGCATCGCGGTGGTCACTGCAGGGTCTTGTTGGCAATCCCTCGATCAGTGAATTATGGGAAAATTATGCGGATATGCACCCACTTTCTTCAGCCACATAATCAGGGGTAACTGTGGCGCTTCGGACATTTCTGAAAGCCCGGGGCTGATCATGGGGATCGCGGGAATAGCTTCATTTTGGGCTCAATGGGGAAGATTATTTACTTCCACTTTGTAATAAGTCGTAATAGCTGCTAGGTGACGTCACACGGCGCTGTGGCTGCAGCTGCAGCAACCTGAAGGCTAATATCGCGTGTCGTAAAGTTCTTGGATGCAGTTCGTCGCCGTTTGACTTCTTCTGATGTAACACGAGGAGGCTGGAGGAGCGAAACCCTTAGAACCCACATTATGCCACATACGATGCCTTCCCACCAATCAGAGCCACCATGATTCTACTGGTCAGCATCGCCTGCCGCTTTTATCAATCTCTTCCCTGCACCAAAAGAATCTGGGGAAACTTTTGGTCCTAAATCGGCCTCTGAGCCTTCAACACCACTTGCATGAAGTAATTGATATTTCAATGGCAGCAATATGATACCAGTGAGTATATCTTCGTCTTCTTCGCCCATAATGGCGCCTTTAGTGGCACTCCATCAGCATCTATATATAGCTAACCTGGTCTAGCAACGATTTGGTCTCCAAGGCCTGCGTGCCCGACCACTCCAATCTCGAAACCTAGTTCCTCTTCGAAAATTCCGTTCGAATTTACGCGCATATACCGCAACTGGGCAAAGATTTCAGGATGTCTTCCATGCGCAAACCACCGATCCCTCCTCTTCAGCTATCCTCTCCTCCCTCAAATCCCCACCTCGCGTCGCCCAAACGTTGACGGAAAAGATTGTGCAGAGATACTCGTTAGGACTGCCGGAGAACAAATATGTTAAAGCTGGGGACTATGTCACTCTCTCACCACACCACTGCATGACACACGACAACTCGTGGCCTGTTGCACTGAAGTTCATGTCAATTGGGGCCTCCAAAATTCACGACCCAAAACAAATTGTAATGACCCTGGATCATGATGTGCAGAACAAGAGCGAGACCAATCTCAAAAAGTATAGTCAGATTGAGAAATTTGCGAAACAGCAGGGTGTCGACTTTTACCCCGCTGGGAGAGGAATCGGACACCAGATTATGGTTGAGGAAGGTTACGCATGGCCAGGAACCATGACCGTTGCAAGTGACAGTCACAGCAATATGTATGGAGGTGTGGGTTGCTTGGGAACGGCCATGGTACGAACCGATGCAGCGAGTATATGGGCTACAGGTAAGACCTGGTGGCAGATCCCACCCATTGCAAAGGTTACCCTCACCGGAGTATTGCCAAAGGGTGTAACAGGAAAGGACGTCATCGTTGCGCTTTGTGGATTGTTCAACAACGATGAAGTCTTGAATCACGCTATTGAATTTACGGGATCCGAACAGACGATGCGTACATTACCAGTTGATGATCGTCTCGCAATTGCGAATATGACCACTGAGTGGGGTGCTTTAACCGGACTTTTCCCAATTGACTCCATGTTACAAGCTTGGCTCAGGTCGAAAGCAACTGCTTCGGCTCTATTCGACGGAGACAAGAAATCTCGATTTACACACCAGAGTATCGATGACTTGATTGCGAATCAATTGGTGGCCGATAAAGGCGCGACCTATGCCAAATCGCTCTATCTCAACCTCTCCACCCTGTCACCATACGTTTCAGGTCCTAATTCTGTCAAGGTAGCAACACCTCTTCGTGATTTGGAAAAACAAGATATCAAGTTAAACAAGGCATACTTGGTTTCGTGTACCAATTCAAGAGCATCGGATCTGGCAGCAGCTGCGAAAGTCTTCAAGGACGCTTCGAAAGATGGCGTTCCAGCAAAAATTGCACCAGGTGTAGAGTTCTATATCGCAGCCGCGTCGATACCAGAGCAAGAAGCTGCTGAGGATGCTGGGGATTGGCAAGCACTTTTAGATGCCGGTGCAAAAGCCCTTCCAGCTGGGTGCGGTCCATGTATCGGCCTTGGAACAGGGTTACTTGAGCCAGGCGAGGTTGGAATCAGTGCCAGCAATCGAAATTTCAAGGGAAGAATGGGTTCTCCCGATGCCAAGGCCTATCTTGCGAGCCCCGAAGTCGTTGCAGCCAGCGCACTGAGTGGCAAGATTAGCGGACCGGGATGGTATGAGAAGCCAGTTGGCGTTGAGAAGGTTGTTCTTGGTGAGGGTAATGGCATTCCTGATGAGGATCGTGCTATCAGTGTCTTGGATGCACTTGATAAACTGATTGCGGATGCTGAATCCATTATCGAGGGTGCAGAATCTTCAGTCACTGGGTCATCATCTGAGTCTTCTAGTAAAGATGAAGGAGACGAGCAATTAACTGCCATTCTCCCTGGATTCCCCGAGAAGGTTGAGGGCGAGATTGTCTTCTGTGACGCAGACAACATCAACACCGATGGAATTTACCCTGGTAAATATACTTACCAAGACGGTGTCTCGGTTGAGAAAATGGCAGAAGTCTGCATGGAGAATTATGACAAGTCATTCGGATCCATCGCTCGAGAAGGTGATATCCTCGTTTCCGGTTTCAACTTTGGCTGTGGTTCCAGTCGAGAACAAGCCGCAACCGCAATCCTCGCCAAGAAGATCCCACTTGTCGTATCTGGTTCATTCGGTAATATCTTCAGCAGAAATAGCATCAACAATGCTCTCATGGGCGTAGAGGTCCCTAAGCTCGTACAGAGACTTAGAGAAACATTTTCCTCCACAAGTGTAGATGCTAAAACTGATGTCAAGGAACCATCACTTAATAAAGAAAGTCTTGATTCTCCACCGACTGCATCACAAGCTAGTCCGGCGGAAGAGAAAGTTTTGACACGACGAACAGGATGGAAGTTCGTGTGGGATTTGAAGAGAAGTAAGGTTATTGTTACAGAGGGGGAGGGGGGAGCTACTTGGAGTCAGAAGGTTGGCGAGTTGCCGCCGAATGTTCAGGAGATTATTGCACGAGGGGGGTTGGAGAAGTGGGTTAAGGCTGAGATTGGGGGGTAGTCTTAGTATTTTAGATGTTTTCAAATTATAAATATGTAAATGTTACCGTATCTGTTTCTGATGGCGTTGTGAGCTTGGAGGTTTTTTGTGGAGGTTTCCTTTTGTTTCCTCAGTTCACTTTGCTTTTGAGGTTATTGGGCGACTTCTGCGGGGGGTTTCTTTCTGGATTTTATCAGGGCTTGTTGCTTTCCTTCTTCGTTTTTTCTTGGGGGGTGACAGTGTCGCTTCGTTGATTGGCTGGTGGTTCTCAAGTATGCTGATGGTATCCAAAGGCATTAACGCTATGAACTGAACATGAAGAAACTGAGCCTGGGTGGGAAACTTAGAGCGATGATTACGGAAAGGCCATGATCCATTCTATCATAATCTTCTATCTAAGCACTTCCTAAGTCAAACGACTTTATTGTTATAACCTCTAAATTATCTACCAAAGAGATATAAGCTGCCTAGCCACTCAATGGTACCTTGAAATCATCACAGAGCCAGGGAGCTCGTGCTCCTAGGTTCCTCAAAACAGACTTGCCAAACCAGCTCGTATGATATTTGCCTCCAGAGATCCATTCAACAAAACATTGAAAGGGCCCAACTCAAGTTGACATGATGAGTTATTATCAGGCAGCTGATTAGTTTGCAAGTATGTTGCAATTTTAGAGAAGGCACAAAGATTCTGTGAAGCAATGGCTGTGTGCTGTACTACAATTAGTCCCACCGACAAGTGTTTTCCCCAGAACTCTGCACTCACCCCCATCCCATCAATCCTCAGCACCTGCGCGCCCTTATAATTCCTCGCCGATGAGATCGCACTACCTCACAAGTCAGTAAAAACCCACAAAAGTCAACAAACATAAAAACAACTTCTCAATCGGCGTAGCACCATCATAAGTGTTCCCCACAAACAGAATCGGTGTTTCCGTCACACCCCCAAACGGTCCCTCAAAAGTCTCCTCCGCTTTGACACTCCATCCTAGACACCCGAGAACGGCCATACTCCATACCTCGCCAATGATACTTTGTTCCTCCAACGCTTTTAGTTGAGGTCGGAGATCGTCGAGAGTTTTGTTGTACCATCTATTGTTTTGATCGGAACATAGGGTTCCGAGACGCCAATCTGGATTTTTGTAATTTTCTGGACCTGGGGAACCGAAGATGGCACCGGTGGCGAGGGTCCATGATGATAGGGTGTTATTTTGAAGGGCGCTTTCGAGGCTTACGAGGACTTGAGGGATTATGGGGAAGTATTCGAAAGGTGAGTTTGCGGGTGCAAGGAGTGAGACTTTCAATGTGAGCAAGGCGTCTCGAAGATCTGTGGCGTTACTCCATCCTTCACTTTCTGCCTTCCTTGTATCAAGCTGTACAAAGGATGAATTAAAACGGCTGAAGAGATCTCTTGGACTTGAGCCAGTATAGTAAGCACACTTTTCAGGTCCAGCTTCGTGACAATAAATGAAAAACCCGGCGAGCAACTCATCGAGATGATTTACACTGGCCGAAGTGAAGTTTGTCAAGTATCCTGCTGGATCAACGACTCCGTCTAGGATTACATTTCCGACTCGTGAGGGAAACATCGAGGCGAATGTTTGGCCCAAGAAGGTTCCATAGCTTATCCCGTAGTAGTTTAGGAGATTGGAGGGTTTGGCTGATCGTTTTCCGTCAGGTGTTAAAGCGAAGGCGTCTATAATTGAGATTAGATCACGAGCTACTGTCGCAGTTGACATATGAGGACCTATTGTAAAACCCCATGTCAGTGATCTATCTTTTTCCATATTCCCAACAATTCGAGAAAGACAACATACCAGCATCCCTCACACCCCCAGATCTCTCCTCACACGCCCTGCCAACCTCCTTCCCAAACTCAATATACCCTTCGTAAAACTCATCAGACACTCTTGGAATACTCCTATCCTTCAACCCGGTAACAGGGTTCACGTCCCTATGATCCGAGCAATTCGCCAACGGCTCACTTAACCACATCCCTCTTGGATCAAATCCAACAACATCCCAGTTACTCCCTATGATACTTTGAATCAGAGTGCCAGATGTGAATACTTCTTCGACGCCCGAGGCGCCTGGACCACCCGGATTCAGCAGGAGCATGCCTTGGTAAGGTCCTGATGAAGAGTTTATAGTGGCGGGATATTTGAGCAGAGGAATTGAGGCGAGACCCAGATTGGGGTTTTTGTAAGAGATGGGAACCTTTATCAAGTTAGTTTCAGGGGGGACTATGGAATAGCGAGGAGAAGTTGAATAGGGTGGACCAACGGAAAGCTTGGCGCAGAAGAATCCAGGGTTGCAAGGATGCCATTTGAGGCCTGTTGACGGTGATATTTGTTGAAAGGTATAGGTTTCTGTGGTTATTGCTATTGTTGTGGTAATTATCGTCGAGAAGACGAGAAAGAGTGGGTGTCTCATGGCGAGAGGTATAGTGGTAAAACGAGTGTAGTTGAACAGAGGGATTTGTCAAAATGAAAGGGGGTAGACGAAGAATAAAGGTCTGGGAGACTCAAGCTCGGAGTTCTATGTGTACTTATATACTTGAGCTTTCTATATTTGATTCAGTAGGAGGAGAAATGCGTGGCTGTAAAGTGGATACTTGTTTGAGAAGTTTAATGAATACGAGACTGTAGAAATCTAAACATGCCTGGTAGGATCTGTATATCACTCCATCGAATTGAGATCTTCCTTCCTAATGCGTCAATTCGGGTAGCTGATAATGACAAAATGGTTGTTGTACTTGAGTACAGCGAGGGGTTGGAAACAGGGGTATTCGCCAAAGGTCGCTAAACGACAGGGCCCTTACGATTCGACCAATCAGAAAGCCCTGTGAATAACTCAGTGAGATAGATCACACCCCGCTCGACCGATTCAATACCAATATAGAGCGTATGTTGCTTGTGGCAAGGTTCATACGAACACTGCCTCCAAAAATGTAAAATGGAAGGGCCTTGACTAATATTCTAGGTCCGTACGAGCTAGATTCCATCGGCTTGGTTTTAGGTGAATAAACCGGCCCTTACGAGACTTGGAACGGGGGAATATGTGAAGAATAAAGCAATATTTCGGAGCTGCAGCAAAGTGACAGAGCGATATATCTCGGGTTTCCCCACCTGGTGTGATCCGCTTTTCTATCTGTAATTGTTGTTTCCAGTAAGCCACAGAATCATACAAAGAACATCTTGTAAAGTATCATCCTATTCTATGTTAAGATATCACTTAGTACAGCAATAATTTTGGCTTTAGTGTCAAGCAGATATCGTTGCCTTGAGCTGGTAATAGGCTCTGGTAGGGATTTTACAAATGAGGGATACCATTTATGATTCTAAAGATTACCATTATAGTTCTCGTTCGTCTATTTTTGACGAAACACGGATTGAGGGGAAGGAGTCTATCATAATGAAATATAGCGCGGGCAAATACTTAGTGAAGGACCTATATGTGAAGAGTTGATTAGGGGACCGAACGAATAGTTACGGGTTGAAATCCAGATTGAATTGAGAGGCGTTGTTGCCAAGACCCAATTCAAGCCAATAAGAAGTCCGGTGGCTTCATTTCCATTGATAACTGACTACTGCCTACCAAGTAAACATTTCCTCAACCACATTGATTTGTTTCCCAGTTCCCAACCCACCTTTAATATATTGCAGTCGACCTCCTCTCGCGTCGATTTCAAGAAACGGCTGAGTATTGGTTTGATTCGGGTATTCCAAAAGAGCCTCAAAGCCACTTGAATTATTCTCTTGAATTTCCATAAGTCTCTCCGCAGCTTTCGCAACCAAGAGACTATTCCGGATCCCCTCCTGTCGCGGTGCTGAACGTAGAATAGCTATGGCTCTCCGACGAATGACAGAATCTGGCCATTGACTAGCCACGGTATAAATTGGGATAATATAACCCATATCTAAGCAAAACGAAGTCGCGGTCCCGCCAAACAAATAGCTCGACGAAGTAGAAGTGATGGTTTTCTCTCCTAGGTCTAGAATTTCTCTCGCCTCTGGCAGAAATTCAGCACACCCGGATGATCTCTTATCGGGAGGTAGCAGTTCAACTTTGAGTGTAATTTTGGCGCTTAAAACATGAAGGTGTAGTATGTCCATAGCAATTTGTTCCTTGGGAGTAATGGACAATGCTTTCGATTTTTCCAGATCTTCTAAAGCATGAGAGAAGTTTGACAGCATAATTGCAAAGTCAGCCATGAGGCCTTCGATACCAGAAGTATGCGTGGAATTAACCGAGTCCTGGGTTACGCAATGGCTTCGAAAAAGACCGATGCCATACTACAACAACTTAGCCCTTGACTACTTCTCTCAATGGCACGCTGGTAAAAAAGGCCCGTCCCAATCATCAAGACGGATAGGTCCTTGACGAAAAGAAATGGGGAAGGGGGACTGAATCTTTTACCTCAAATACGTACTTGGCCTCCTCAATACTGGAAAATGAACTTGGAACGACATCAATCGTCTTATCAAAAGAAAGGCTGCCAAGAAGAACAAATTTGTCTACTCCCACTATCTATTCGATTTTCATTAGCAATAGCAAGCTTCGCATCAGATATGGAGGTCTATACCATCGCGTCTTGCAAGCCAAGACCCGAAAATGTTCTCGCAAGAGATTCCAGTGGAACATAGCATTCTGTTGTACTTTTAGAACCTAGCGCCTGGTGTTCAATCGACCTCTTCCGACGATCAAGAAGAGTTTCACCGAGGAGCTTAGCACCACTCTGGATATGCGATAGTGCAGAAAGATGGTGTCCTTGCATACTCTAGATACATCAGCCTTTTTTTGCATCTCATTAAGTGACATGAGTTGATTTACCTCAATACAGGTGAAAAGAATACAAGAAATAAGGCAGATGTCAACTCCCCGTCCTTCTTTCCGGGTAATTGGAACCAATAATTTATTGATTGCTACATTGTATTGCTCTAATGCGAAAACACGATTAAGCTGATTCAATGGTGTATTATGTTCGAATAGCTCATGGAGTGAGCCTATAGCAATAACCGCATGGCGAATAACTGGTTCGTGGTGTGCAGCTTGAAGGACGAGCTTTTCCCAGAATTCAGAGCCGAAAAAGCCAGCGAGTTGAGGTCGGGTGCGATGTACAAAAAAGTCAAATGAACGATGCTCATGCGAAGAGGCATGAATCCTTGTATCAATGGATGGGTTCACTACGATAGTTGCCTGCTGTATACCATGGACTCTTTGGAGAGCGACGTGAAAACCATCACAGGTGCGGCCTGTCGACTCACATCTCAGACAAGCAGGATGTGTCTCATCGCACTTTACCCGACGAACTATTTGTAGTGTGATTTTAGTGATGTTCCCTCGTTGGTTCGTTGATCTTACTTCTGCAAGTTTGGCATCCCGTACTGGTTTTCGGCTTGAATGCTCGCTTTCTGTTCCCCTTTTTGACCTTTGTCATAGTAAATGCATAAGTATAGAATAACGTGAGTAAATGTTGGCTGTCTAAGCTCAAGATTAAACAGATGCAAACTCGTCGTCGTGGTTGTTATTTCAAGCATCTGAGGTACTCGAGTACATGTACCTTAAAGGGTTTGGTACTGTGCCGCAAATGATAGGTCATATTCACGTAATTACTTGTCCTCTTGAAGATAGTCGTAGCCAAGTATAGAGTATATTGGTGCAGAACAATTATAAAATGAACATTTAATTCATAGGTGCAAGCTAGGTATTCAAAAAAGGTGCTCAAAATGAGTAGATGTGCCCAAGGAAAAACGTGACAACACCTCGAACAATATCACCTGACTTGTTCATTTTTCCTTTCTCAAGTTTCTTAAAGTCCAGGCGGATCTTCTTCGCTGATGGCATTGGCGGGAAGGATTTCAATGGACGTCGAGTTATTGGGGTCGTCCAAAGATACTGCATAATGAGGACCTAATCGGACCAATCCAGCCTTCGTCCGCAGACAATCAAATCAATCTTCACAGTTTGATTAGAAACAGGCTAACGTGCTCTTTAGACGACTGATAACATACTAGATTGGGCTACTTTAATCATTTTGAGGAATGGCTAGCTATGTTAAAAGTCAGTTAAGTAAAGAGGACATTAAACACGTTCCGCACGTAGTTTGTAGGTCAGTCTTATCACCTAATACTGATGCTAAATGCTCAATTGCTATACGTCAGGCCAATTGTGATGCGAGCATTCTTATGATGTGAGAATTTATAGCTTTTCACGCTATCTGGGTGACTGCATTAGCCAGACCAATGATTGCTCTGTAAGCTCGCTTAATAGAGTTCTAAATGTAATATCGTACTTCCCGAGTCGTTAAAAAACAATACTGTAAACTTCTCCAAATCTTCAAACGTAAGCAATTTCAGATGCAGACGCCTCATGTACCTACTAGAATTTCGATTGATCGTCTGGACTGATGACGGGGTGCGAGTCGCAGTTGCAGCGATATGTTAAGGTTGTACAGGTGGTTGAGTTCACCGTCGATGCTGGGTGGTCACCCCCCGCGATCTATTTTTGAGGGTCAAAAGTTGTATATATGGAGGGCGGGGGGGGGGGGGTTTATACTTTAGACAGGCAAATTGGTTCCTTCCCTTCTCAGTCCACATGGTCTCGCCGTGATGGCGTGATGGCGTGATGGCGCGAGGCCAAGTGGAAGCGAGAGGGAAGGAGCGACCTCAAGACGACGGTCGTGTCGTGTTCTCTGTTGCCACCTTGGAACCTTGGAAAATTGGAAAATTGGAAGACGCATATCTACCTGCGTATCGCCACAGGCTCTCTGCAGTGCAGTGACTCTCAAGCCAACCAACCGCATTTAACAGACCCTAGCTTCCTAACCACACCTTACATCACCACCACCACCACCACTCATCACACTAGATCGCCATCACACTGCGACACCACTATCAATTGTCGGAAGGAGTTGGTTTCACGAGGTTCAAATAACGCGGCCTGATCGAATGGCTGACATGATTGGATTGTTTGCCCCATTCCAGGAGGCAGGCATGGCGGGACGATCGCAAAGCTGCGCCACCCAACATAAGCAGCATCAGCCTCTTCCTTTCTCACGAGAGGCGAAGGAATATGTTAGTACTCGATCGCATAGATGTTTGCTACAGAGGATTAATTGGGGGTCATATATACGAGTTGTTTCCTTCTAGAGTTGTTCTGTAATTCTTGGCATATCATTTTCCTTCTCATCTCACGATATCCAAGTACGAAACTGCACCACTACCCAGGCATTCTTTCAATACATACGGGTAGCAGTCAATCAGGCAACAGTATATGAGTCTTCACATAGAACCATCTCCTAGAACCAAGAAATAACCCATCCTCAACACTTCATACTTAAGCTTGCTTCATCAAGCCCAGGATTGTCATCGAAACAATCGCAAAAATGAATACCAAAATCCCTCAAATCATCGAACCAAGCAATACCACCTCTCAACCAAGTAGACAACCATCCCCTCAGCCCTCAGAGCCAAGGCAAAGTCGCTGGGAACGAAGACCTCAGGCTCTCGCAGGTGATGACCCACCGCCCGCGTATCCAGCCGAAGCCTACAGTCAACACCAAAGTCAAGATCCAGCCCCACAACAAAATACACCTCAGTATCAGCAACAGCAGCAACCAAAAGCTTTCCATCAGCAGCAACCACGATATGAGAACCAAGGACAACGCGAACAACCTGGCCAGACTGTGATTTATGTTCACGCGAACGAGCGGAGACAAGATGATGTAGCGTTGGGCTGCTGTGCAGGATGCGCTGCTGCGTGTTGCTGTTGTGGTTGTGTTGTAATGTGATGTGATGTGGGAGGGTGCATGTTTATGATTTTTCGCTTTGGAAAAGGGGTATTTTGGGACTGGGGGATGGGTGTTTAGAGAGTCATATATTATCCTGGTGTTTCTTTGGTGAATCTTTGGTTATCTTACTGGTTGGTGTTGGGTCTTTTCTTTTCTTGGGACTCCTTCCTCGACGTGATCTAAATATCCCCTTTCTTTTTGTATTTTGTTTGGCAGGGCAATTACATATACAATCAAACATCCTCCTGAACGGGCAAGTGATTTCCTGAGAAAGAGTTCCTAGACTAGGTTGCCTTTTTTACCCACTCATCCGAGTTTTACACATGTCCTGCTCCATTGCCAGCAGGGTACTTATATGGTTACCGACCTGAAGGAAAGATGCCCTCTAAGCCTACAGATAAGCGAAAGTGAGGGCTGGGCGCATTTGCAAAATCGCCAGAGCCGCCCGCTCTAGTCCTAGCAGGATGTTCATATGCTGCTGAAGACATGCTAGAAGTGAAGACAGGCGAGAAGTGAGGACAGGCGAGAAGTGAGGACAGGCGAGAAGTGAGGACAGGCGAGAAGTGAGGACATGCGAGAAGTGAGGACATGCGAGAAGTGAAGACGTGAAGAAGTGAAGAAGTGAAGAAGTGAAGAAGTGAAGAAGTGAAGAAGTGTAAGAAGTGAAGACAGGCAAGAAGTGAAGAAGTGAAGAAGTGTAAGAAGTGAAGACAGGCAAGAAGTGAAGACCTTTCGTGTCTCACCTCATCACCTCCTCACCTCCTCACCAAGAAGTGAGTAGAGGTACAAGTAAAGACAGGCAAGAAGTAAAACTAAGTCAGAAGTAAAGACAAGTTAAAGGTGAGTACAGGCAAGAAGTGAAGCTAGGTCAGAAGTAAGTAGAGGGAGAAGTGAGTAGTGGTACAAGTAAAGACAAGTCAGAGGTGAGTACAGGCAAGAAGTGAGTAGAGGCACAAGTGAAGACAAGCTTAAAGCGAAGAGAGGCTAGAAGTAAAGACAGGTAAGAAGTGAGGATAAGTTAGAGATGAGTTGTGAAGGTTCGATTTCGAGTTTTATGGTGAATGGATTTGCACGTGTTAGTAGTCGCTTAGGTGAATAGGGGTAAAGTGCGGGGTATAAGCGAAAGTGAATAAGGGGTATTGCTTGTAAGTGCGGGGTAAGCGAAAGTGAATAGTGCTATTGTAAGTGCGGGGTATTCTAGGTTTCGTAGCTATTTAGTTAGTTCTACCGCGAGGAGTCCTCTTTCTCTCCTTACGGACAATCTATATCTATTGCCTACCTTAATATATTATCTGCCTTCTACGAATTAATACGATCGATATAGTCATTGTATTCTAATATAGCTGACCTACTACCTCAACTAGAACACTTCGAGGCTAGCGACCTTTACAACTATTGTAACGACCCGCGAGCGCTCTCTAAAGCTACGACCCGAAACCCCTAGGTCTTCTAGTAGATATTTAAGAACATTATCGAGAGCTTAGAGAGCGAAAGACAAGGACACGTAGAGGCTCTTCGAGACGAATAAGAAGTAAAGGAAGACCCTTAGAAACTCTAAAATAAGAATATACAACTTTACAATTAATTAGTTAACACTTAGAAACTCTAGAATAAGAATACGCAACTTTACAATTAATTAGTCGCACTTTAGAATTAGAACAATACCCTTAGAGCTATTGCTTAAGCCGCACTAGTAAATACGCCTTAACAAGTGCTCGTTACGCGTTCGCTAGCGTACCTAGATCCTATTAAATTTAGTAGTACACTTCGATCTCCTTCTAACCTTCGTAGCTACCTTATTAGTACGAGAATCAAGCTTTAACAGAACTAGGATTAGTAGACTACTAAGACTGACCGTATGAACTACGTTTTAAGTACTCTTAAAGGTAAAGTACGTAAGTATATTAACCCTTATATTAATAAACTCGGACAATTCGGCCTAGCTTTATAGTCTGTTAACGACATCTTTACTACCCTAACTAATACCTTTAGTAATCCTTATTTATAAAGTAACGCCTTTAACAAGCTCTACAAGCTTTAACAAGGCAATGTAAGAACTAGCGACTTCCTCGCTAACTTTCTGTCCCTCTATATAGTAGTACACTCTTAAGGATATAAAGCCTACACCCTACTACAAAATGCCCTAGATTCGAGAGTTACTAATCGCGTCTTATAGAACCCCCTCTATAGCGACAGACTCGATCTGACGAATTTAGCCTCCCTTGTACGAGATACCGACTACGTCTGCCGCCGCGTTTTTAGCGAGAATTTCCTTAATAAGAAGCCTACTAGTAGTATACAACCTATTCTTCTACCTACTCCTGTTTCGGCGGAACCTAGTAGTAACCCTATAGATTTAGATACTCTAAGGATTAGTA
Source organism: Hymenoscyphus linearis (assembly GCA_900536425.1). Classification (NCBI taxonomy): domain Eukaryota; kingdom Fungi; phylum Ascomycota; class Leotiomycetes; order Helotiales; family Helotiaceae; genus Hymenoscyphus; species Hymenoscyphus linearis. The sequence continues at coordinate 137,510 of UNPR01000040.1, forward strand.
GTAAGGTGATTTAGATAAAGAAGGATATCGAGGACAAGAAGCGCGTAAATACGCTAGAGGAGAAGAAGGCTTAGAAGGAATACTAGACTAAGTATAACCTATACTTCTACTACGACTCTCCCGACTATAATCTAAAGACTCCCTGTCCTAAATTAGAGAAGGCGAAAGAGGTAAAGGTAAAGAAGGATAAGGCGAGAAAAGCGTAGTCTCTAGTAATAGTCGCTGTTAAAGACGTAAAAGGAATAAAGTACTAAGGCTCTCTATATTAGAGGAAAGGTAGAAGAACGTTATAGAAGTCCCTTGTAAAGTGGTTTATAAAGATACGAATACTAATAATCTATATATTACTTCTACTACTTATTATATACTTAATTCTAGTGCCTTAGCTTAACACTTTATTAATTCCACCTATACGCAACGAAATAGATTTATTTTTAAACTACTCGCTCGGCTACGAAGTCTTTATATTATAGACAGACGACCTTCTATTATAGGTGCTATTATATATACTATTACTTTAGATTTAATTATTAGCAAGTACATCGAACGTTAGTAGCGGTTTTACGTTACTACGCTAGCATCTTACGATATTATTCTAGGGTAACCTTAGCTAGCTCTCTATAATCTAAACGTAGACTGGGCAGGACGAGTTATCGACTTTTATTTAGGGTTTTATAAAGCTTACTATACTCTAAAAAGATTAGATACTATACAAGTTACTTATATAAGAGAAGAGAAGGTACTACTACCGCGGAAAGTAGGCGCTGCCGCTTTCTATACGCTTACAAAGACTTATAGAGTTAAGGTGTTCTCTCTATCTCTCTTTAAAATTGATTAGTACTTATAGAGGTCCGGGGTAGTTTTAGACGACTCTTTAGTTAAGGAAGCTTTAGTTAAGGAACCTCGTTATACTCGTCTATATAATAATCTTAATAGCCCTTAGCGGATAGAGCGTATTCTATAAGAGGATTCCTTCTCACCCCTGCCTAACTTAAATACCCCTTGAACTCGACAACAGAGAGCCTCGGAGCTCTATTTGCGTAGTATGTTAATAGAAGACGTAGAGATCGCTTTACGACTAAAATCAACAGTCGATCCTACTTCTCTATTGCTACAACACTACTATCGTCACTTACTACTTTTCGACAGAGACGTAGCTAATATCCTACTACTATACCGGGATTACGATCTCTATATTAAACTCAAGCCTAATAAGACCCCGCCTTATAGTAAGCTATATAACATGTCCGAACTAGAGCTTCTAGTTTTACAAAAGTACCTTAAGGAACAGTTAGACAAAGGCTTTATCCGCGTAAGCACTTTACCTATAGTATTACTAGTTCTATTTATAAAGAAGCCTAGCGGTGGCCTTCGCTTTTATATAGACTACCGACTTCTAAACAATATTACTATTAAGAACCGGTACCCTATTCTACTAATTCAAGAGACTCTTTAACGCTTAAGTAAGGCTCGATACTTTATAAAACTCGACGTAATCGCTATATTTAATCGTATTAGAATAAAGGAAGGAGACGAATGGCTTACCGCTTTTAACACTAGATACGGCTTATTCGAGTCCCTTGTCGTGCCTTTCGGCCTTACTAACGTACCTACTACTTTTTAAGCCTAAATTAACGAGGTTCTCCGCCCGTTCCTAGATATATTTTATACTACTTTTATAGACGACGTACTAGTCTATTCTAATAACCTCTAATCTTATCGCTAGTACGTCTACTAAGTGCTTAACGCTCTTTAAGCCGTAGGGCTGAATTTAGATATAAATAAGTATGATTTTAAAGTATAGGAAGTTAAATACCTTAGTATAATAATTAACACTAATAGGGTATAAATAGACCTAGACAAAGTCTCTATAGTTGTTTGTTAGTAGACACCGTCTAATCTTAAGGACTTATAAGCTTTCCTCGGGTTCTCTAACTTTTATCGTCGCTTTATTAAGGACTTCTTGTATATCGTTAAACCTCTTAATTTCCTCTCTCGGCAAGGTGTATCCTAGTCCTAGGATTCGGATTACGAGCACGCCTTCTAGACTCTTAAGCGAGCTTTTATTTTAGCCCCTATTCTTCGACACTTTAATTATACTAAGGAAGTCGTCTTAGAATGTGACTCTTTAGATTTTATCTCTACTATAATACTTTCTTAGTACTTTAATAGCGTTTTACACCCTATTGCGTTTATGTCTAGAGTCTTTAATCCCGCCGAGTACAATTACGAGATCTACAATAAGGAGCTCCTTACTATTATACGAGCTTTTGAATCCTGGCGAGCCGAGCTAGCCAGCGTCGAATACCCTATTTTAGTTATTATAGACTACTAGAATCTTAAATATTTTATAACTACTAAACATCTTACTCGACGTTAAGTACGCTAGAGTAAGTTCTTGTCTTCTTTCGATTTTGTTATTAAAGTGGCCCCTATAAAAGACCTTGTTAAGCCCGACTCTTTGACTCGCCGCTCCTAGGATTTACCCTAAGACTCGGACGACCCTCGCCTAAAATACTAAGACTAGGCCCTACTTAAGGAACGCAATTTAGACCTAGCCTTACGCTTGTCACCTATTTAACTTAATAAGATTAAGGAATCTAATAATCAGAGGATTACTCGTATACTTAAAGAGGGTTATCCTAACAACCCCTTTTAGAAGCGAATATCTACCGAAATAAATTGTGCTAACCGTACTCTATACTCTAAAGAAGTGTCGCTATTAGAGTACGTGATTCGCGATAATCAGTTATACTTCCGAGACCGCTTATACGTTCCTAACACTGGTTTACGCGTGTGGCTACTTTAAAAGAGCTATAATTCCGTCGAAAGCGGGTACCCGGGTCGGAACAAGCTATTCGAGTTAGTTTCTCGCTATTATTAGTAGCTAAAACTTTACCACGATATAGCTTAGTTTTATAAAGCTTGTGAGAACTACGCTCGTAACAAGTACTTACAACTTCGTTATTAAGGCACTCTAAAACCACTTCCACTTCTACTTTAACGTTAGACCGACCTGTCTATAGATTTTATAGGACCTATCGCTCGCGTAGACGGTTTTAACTAGATAATAGTAGTAACTGACAGACTTTCTAAGGACTGTTATATTATTCCTTATAAGACGACAATAACTGCTACCGACTTAGCTTATATCTTTATCTAAGATATTTAGAAGCTCTACGGGCTCCCTAGTTTAATTGTCTCTAATCGAGGAACCTTATTTATATCTAACTTCTAGAAAACTGTCTATAAGATACTATAAATTTAAGTATAGCTCTTAACAGCGTACTACCCTAAGACCGATAGCTAGACTAAAATTATAAATAAGTCGGTAGCGAAATATCTTCGACTTTATTTAGACTTCGCCTAGAAGAAGTAGGTATAATACCTTCCTTTAGTAGAATTCGCTATAAGGAATGTTATAAATAGTTCGACTAGAATGTCCCCCTTCTTCGTAAACTATAGTTACTATCCTAGGCTAAGCTTTTTACTACTAAGAGACCTAGAGTCTTTGTTACTAAAAGAACTAGCTAGTACGTAGTTCGTATAAAAGATGTAAGAAATCCTCGAATTACTTCGAACTAATCTACTAGCTGCTCGGGACTCTATAGAATCCTCGGCTAATAATTCGAGAACTCCTGCTCCTGACTATTGAGTAGGCGATTTAGTGCTATTAAGTACTAAGAATATCCCGTCTACGCGTCCTATTTTAAAGTTTGACGCTAAATTTATTAGTCCTTTCCGCGTATTATAAAAGGTTAACTCGTATACTTATAAACTAGACTTGCCACCCGAGCTTAAGTCTATCTACCTAGTCTTTCATACTAATTTACTACGTCCCTCGGCGGGCACTCCGCTCCTTGGCTAGTATAATCCGCCAGCGATGCTAGTAGCACTTGATAACAGTGGTTAAGAGCTCTAGGCTATCGATAAGATCGTCGACTCTAGGCGTTAGGACGGCTAATTTTAGTATCTTGTTTAGTAGCGAGGTTACGACAAGAGTACCTAGGAACCTCTTAAAAACGTCTTTTTAGGGTCTATATCTCGCGCTTTATACTATCGTTCTTTTCCGGATAAGTTATAACCTACTTCTAAGGAATTAAACGCTGCTCGAACTGCTTCGAAGTAGTACAGTTTAGGTATAAGGGGGGGCCTTATATAAAGGTTCGATTTCGAGTTTTATGGTAAATAGATTTATACGTGTTAGTCGCTTAGGTGAATAGGGGTAAAGTACGGGGTATAAGCGAGAGTGAATAAGGGGTATTGCTTGTAAGTGCGGGGTAAGCGAAAGTGAATAGTGCTAGGCAAATGCGGGGTATTCTAGGTTCCATAGCTATTTAGTTAGTTCTACCGCGAGGAGTTCTGTCCTTCTCTCCTTGCGGACAATCTACTCTATTTCCCACCCTTGACAATAAGTAAGAAGTAAAGACTAGTAAGAAATAAAGACTAGTAAGAAGTAAAGACTAGTAAGAAGTAAAGACTAGTAAGAAATAAAGACTAGTAAGAAGTAAAGACTAGTAAGAAGTAAAGACTAGTAAGAAGTAAAGACTAGTAAGAATACTCACTTCTCGCCTGTCCTTACTTCTTGCCTATCCTTACTTCTTACCTATCCTCACTTCTTACATGTCCTTACTTCTTACATGTCCTCACTTCTTACATGTCCTCACTTCTTTCTTATACTCACTTCTTGTTTGTCTTTACTTCTTATACATATACTCTCACTTCCTAGTAGTTCCTCCCTATCCTCACTTCCTACCTGTCCTCACTTCTAGCCTATATTCACTTCTTACTTATATTTACTCCTTACTTGTCATCACTTCTTATTTATACTCACTTCGTACCTATATTCACTTCTTGATTTTGCCGGATTTCGGCGGGAAGTATGTTGGAAAGGTGTGTAATCCCATCTACTGTATAGAGGAGTATTAGAGTAAAGGAGGCTGCAAGCGAAAGTCCCTGATATTAGCGAGCAACTTGGATACCATCGCCCGCTAAAAGCGCTCAACGCTGTCGGGGAATAGTTATTGAGTTTACCGATGAGCAGGGTTCCTTTTGCCACCCTTGGTAATTAATGCTAATTATTTATGAAGGTTTTTTAGAGGTATTGCCCCAGTGGCAATTCTATATTCGGTATATAAGACATTACGTAATTTCATTTGTTGGTGGGTTTGAAAGTTAGAGTTTACTGGGTGTGGGAAGCCGGAAGTCACAAAGTCTGAAGTTGCGAAAGTCCTGTTCATATTTATAGTCACAGCACTTCATACTAGAAAGAATGTTGAATTGCAAGTGTGAATGTATAAGCATTGTACCAAAGTGCCCCGAAGGACGTTCACAATTCCTTATTTATAATACATATACACCTGTTGTGTCTGTGTTCCAGAAATCCACTATACCGTCCTCTTCATCATAGCCGTATGTTATCATCCAACGTCCACCCTGCAAAGACACTCTCCCACTCCCTAGTTCCCATGACCACCGGGTGGTTCAACAACACATTGGCATTGCTGAACTCCGTTGTAACACTGAGAACCCTCCTTTGACGCATCCTGCCATTAATCAGTATTAAGTAAGGAGAAAAGGAATGTTGCAAGTACAGAGTATCAATAGACGAAATCTTCGGGCGAAAAGGTTCGAGATACTTACACGTGGCTTGCACTGTCTCACGCATTCCTTGTAGTTGCATTCGGCCATACTAACAGACGCCAGTGCGAGGGTGACAATGAGGGTGAGACCGTATGCTTTCATAGTGATGTGAAATGTGTATGATGCTACTAGTGAGTTTTTTTTTTTTCGTTCTTGTAGTGATTGATTGTGGCTTGTAAAGTCGTAGAGACGGAAGAAGGGAAGTAGAAGCATCTTATATACTCGTACTTAACTTTACATGATGAACGTTTCAAGTACTGCTTTGAAAAAAACAGGGGTATTCCTATATCGCTCATTATGTACGTGGTCCGTACAGTACCTGAATGTATGAAGTATATTCGCATTAAACTTTCGCATCCGGTTTCAAATTGGTCTAAAGTTTTAAAAGGAAAAACCTTACATTCCGATGATTTGGTTGCTTTTGAGTCTTAGATGCCCGAGATGCCCGTCTTAAGTTTACCACAGCTATTGCAAGTGAAAATTCAGACCAAAAAGAGTTCCTACGCAGCTAGAAGGCAAGTTGATACTCACGAAATGAGAAGCAATAATTATACTCGAGTACTCTCCAAGTTTCAACTCTATATCTGATCACGTGATTATTTCCAACCCTCGGTGAAAGGTAAGACGCTCTAAATCTCTATACATCAGAAGTCTTAAAAGGACCTTCTCATTATTTTCAGGGGTCATCAGTCTTTACAATTGTACGCATTCATATTCCGGATATTGCCGTCAGGTGATCGGTTCTGTGAGGGGGGGCCGTTAGATAAGTGGGGAATGACGATGTTGGAGCTTCATAGATTTCATCCTGGATGGAGCGACAAAAACAGAGTTTTGCCAACAGATGATCCATTGTACCGCTAGCTTCTTACAATCTACCACTTCTTCTCCACCTCTTGTTTTATGTTTCAGCTTTTCTACACTTTTCAGCAGCAACGATAGACCAAACAACAACAACAATGACATGCCCTACAGCCACAGATGGGAACCAAGAAAATGAATGCGCAAAAGCACCTCATACCAATATGATGGTAGATTGCATTATCGCAAATCTACCCGAAGAAGCCTTGAGATCAATTATGCGTGGACTACTAGGAGGAGATCCCTTAATCACCTCCTCATTTCAGAAACTAGTCTCGAATTATCTCATCAGCACAAAGCCAGAGACAATTTCGAAGCTCTTCGACACATCTCTGGAAGTTCCAAAGCCAAACCCGTCATTTCAAAGTATTCAAAGTAGATATAGATGTCTGATGGGATGTGGATATGGGTTTGAAAGTATAAAGGTTTTGACTGAGATTATACGGCAAATTGAGTCTCTCGCACTAGACACGAGTACGCAGGACGGACGAACATTTCTGGAGATCCTTGAGGTTGTTGATGGAGATATTGTGCAGTCTGTAACGGCAATTCAGAAGCTGCTCTTGACGGGTTCCGGGGTTCGTTCTATGACTGCGGAAGAATCGGAGACGGTCGCTGAGTTCAAAGAAGCAATTTCTTCATGCAGAGAAAAGCAATCTACATATGAGCAGTCCAAGCAAGATGTTCCAGTGGATTTCCCATTCGAGCGAGGGATGTCTCGGGTGGAAAGTTTGGATGGCGGGATTGATAGATTAAAATTTACTGACACAAAAGCTGACAATGCTGCGTCCACTGGGTTCGTTTCTTTAAGCTGTAAGCTGGAATCTGTAAAAATGGGAATTTCTGAGGTTCCGCGTATGTTTATGGGACTTTGGCAATTTTCCAGTTCTGCGTGGGGCTCTGCGTCGAAATCTAAAATCGACAAGCATTTTCGAAAACATGTCGATTCTGGACTGGTTGCTTATGGTGAGTGGCACTGCGAGTTTTCTTTGGCTGTGGTCTTGTAAAACTTTATAGCAGCTAATAGGCTTGAGTTAGACATGGCTGATCATTATGTGAGTTTATAACAATGATTATTGTCTCCGGAGAGACGACAGCTAACACAGAAGACTTAAGGGTGACGCTGAAGTAACATTTGTAAGTTAGCATAGCGTCAATGTGCAAATGGCGAGAGACTAATTCTATCAGGGCCAATTCCGCTCCTCCCAACCGGATTCAGAGAGAATATTTTGCGCCACAAAATGGGCAGTCTTCGAGCCTATAAAAGTAACTCCGGAAGTTGTAGCAGCAAACGTAACAGAGCGAATAACAGCGCTAAACTCAACTTCTGTCGAATTACTCCAATTTCATTGGCAAGATGTATGAAAAGTTCCACAAATGAAATTCCACAGCCGTTAACAAACTCTAGTATGGCGATAAACAATACGTGGAAGCTTCACGATTTCTCGAACAAGACCCACGAGTCTCAAGTCTCGGACTGTGTAATTTCGACACTGAGCATATGAACGAGATTTTAGATCATGGAATTCAGGTGGTATCAAATCAAGTTCAAGTAAGTGCACTAACACGATGTTTCTTGATCGCAAAAGCTTACGGGAAACGAGTTCTCTCTGATAGACATCCGTCCAACATTCAAAATGGCAGAGAGCTGCCGAAAACACCAAGTCAAACTTTTGACTTATGGCTCATTGGTATGAGCCTTCTTGTCCTCACATCAGGGAAAATCGCTAATTATGTGCAGTGCGGTGGCTTCCTAGCAGATAAATGGCTCGGTAAACCAGCACCCAATCTCTTCGACAAAGACATGACGCCCAGCCACCGAAAATACCTTGAAATGATAAGAGTCTGGGGTGGCTGGACTCTCTTCCAGAATCTATTGGATAAGCTCGCATTGATAGGCAAGAAACACGACGTTTCAATATCGAGTGTCGCTATTAGATGGGTGCTAGATCATGATTATGTGGGCGCCGTGATAATTGGAGCAAGGATGGGGATCAGTGAGCATATCGAAGAGAACTTGAAAGTTTTCTCATTCCACTTGGATGACGAGGATAGAGGAATGATCAAGAATATTCTGGATATGTCGAAAGCTCGTGATGTTTTTGAGGCGATGGGAGATTGTGGGGCGGAATATCGACATTAGTGTCATATTAGATAGCTTACGTCTAGAAACGTAAATTTTGGGTACTTTTGAAGGTTCAGGAGTTGTCGCAGCTTCTATCATTTTTTGAAGGGAGCCGGCCAAGAGGCTTCCTGGTAATGGTGTTTTCGACCACGCAGGAATTTGCATAGAATCACTTATACAAGCACTATTTTAGGACTAGAAAGAATTAAGAATATGCTTACAAGTTATTCCATCTAACTATACCATAATATAAACCCCACCAATAACACCCCAGGACCCAAAGTTTAGCGCTTTTTCCGAGGATATCTTTAAATCAAGTATCCTAGTACTAGTACATCGCCACACACCACCCCGTGCATACTACCGAACCCAAAAGAAGGTTTGTGGGGAAGCGACAGCGGGGACAATGCAATAGGGGTGGATGAGGGAAACTTTCGACAACATTCTTTTTCCCCACCCCTCTCCTTAAAAATCGAAAGAGAAGAAGAAACCCCAGATCGAGAAATCCAGCTCATCATCCCACCCAGCACTCAATTAAAGAATCTCCATGCGAAACAAAACAGAAGTAAATACAGACATGACCCTTCTTCAAATCGAGGTGAGATGGACAGTTAAAAACTGGACACCACAATCACGTATATATACAAAAGAAGCCCATCGTCCAGATCCAGATTTGTAGTTCGATTCTCTAGTTTCTCTGCAGTAAAAACTAGGTCAAAGTCGTAATATCCATCGTCTCAGCTCCTCTGTAACGGTTTATTCCCTACACTCGTGCGATTCTACAGTAGTATTATAGTCTCAATAGTCATCCGAGACACGGGATCCTCCATGGAAGCAAGCCACTGCCACTCTGTACTTCGTAAAACCACAATTAACAATTCTGTGACGAACGACTCCACTCCATAAATGGGTTTGACCCGAGCGATCCTGTCCTATCCACCCTTTTTTCCACACAAAAGTACAGTACATCATACTTCGTAGAATAGTTGAGCCTGCTCTGTATCTCCATCTCTTGGTGCCGCGGGCCAAGGAAAGACTAGCAGTTACAAACTGTCACAGGTCTCAATCAGATGATTTGTAAAAAAGGAAATTATTTGGAAATGTGGTTGACTATTTTCGTACCCCACATATCGTACACGTTGTACTTCGTGCCTCCGATCTATCCGCTTCATTGCGGAGGCCAGAATATTCTCGAAGTGTTGGGCAGTAGCTTTCCCTTCTATTCCTTGGCTCGAGTTTTTGAGATTGTGCGTGCCCTGTCAACTCTAAACGTGAAATCTGGTTGAGGGAGAGGATGAGAAGGTACTCCGTAAGGAAGGTTGGATGGAAGAGAATGTTGGGTCGCTACCCAATATACTGGAACCGATCCGTACCTTTCCACAAAGTAATTCGTACCAGACGCCAGGGCCATCTGTAAGAAGTTTCGCAGCGGGGCCGGGATATTGGGGTCCAACCCACCCCCACAAGTTCACAACCAAATGACACCACCAACTTTCCAACCTCCCCGATCCAACCCCCACAGTGACCGTCACTCAGAAGGAAAGACCTCCGGTGCAGCTGGAGAGATCTTAGTCATGCCCAGACAACCATCGGCGGGAGAGAAGCTAAGAAACTTCTAAAAGCTGACAGCTGCATGCATGGAAAAGCGAGAGAAAAAGGGGATTCATCGGGAGCAGCCAAGCCAAGAAGCAAAATACAAGCCTCAGCAAGCCTTATTGTGGAGAAAGTCAAGGAAAAGCTTAGCATGCTTGACGAAAAAGAGTGGAGAGAGCGGGGAAACCCAAGGTATGGGGTAACGAGGTCCTGGAGTCTGGTCAGGTCGCGTGCCCACTGCCCATTCTCCTTGCAAACGAAGTTTTACTAATTGACTTCGTATAGGGAAGGGTATAAGCCCACAATATAGTCTTATGGTCCAATTGAATCGTCCGATTCATGTGGCGGTATAACAATCAGAAAGTGACCAGAGTTGTCCGCCCTCTTTCCTCGAAGCGAACATACCCCGTACGAAAAGAAAACTCTAAACTTCAGCCCACCATCCTCGTGATATACAAAAAGGGGGGACTCTAGAAGGAGAAGAGGCCTAAAAGGAAATTAAGTTATGGAAAAGATGGATCAAAAGAGACAGATTCAATCCGGGGTCCCCAATCCCCACTATTCAACCCCCAAGAATTGTCATCGAACTCGAAGTAGGAACCCAATTCGGTACTGTACCCCATTCTTACGATGCGACATTGTCGTCAACAACCCCAACTTTGCCAACATTTGGTTCGGGACTCGAACCCAAAGGATCTCAAAAACTCCGTACGGAGGTACATCAAAGAAAATATGGAGCTGGTAGTTTTCCGAGCGAAGAGATGGTGGAAGAAGGCAGAGCATTTAATATGCTCCTCGATTCCCATCGTGTACTTTCTGCCAGCACCTTCTCACTCAAGTTTTCAAGATGGGCCTCCGAAATCTCAAAGCCGGCTTGATTGCCTCGCTAGTTGCATCTCTAGTAAATCCAGCTGTTGCAGTTGCACTTCCTCAAACAAATGTGAGCACCTCGACTTCTCGACCATGGCTCGATACCTCCCTAGGCACAGAAGAGAGACTCGACGCCTTATTGCAGCAATGGAACAGAACCCAAATGTACAAAATGCTCTCAGGTGACAAAGTCGTAAGTTCCATTTTCCACCAATCCCCAAACAAGAACCAAGAAGGCGTTCGCTAACCTCAAAACTCTACATAGCTAGAGGATTATGGAACCGGAGTAAACGCATGCGCAGGCCATATCAGCGGCAATGCCTCTCTAGGCATCCCAGCAATCTGCATGGGCGATGGTCCAGGTGGTGTAGGAAACGCACTCGACAACGTAACCATGTTTCCCGCACCGGTACTGAATGTGGCAACATGGAACACCACAAAGATGTACCTCTTGGGTCAAGCTATGGGTCAAGAACACAAAGCGAAAGGCCGAAATGTCGTCCTATCACCCACGATAAACATCCTACGCTCTCCGCTATGGGGACGAGCAGGAGAGACATTTTCCGAGGACCCATTTTTGACAGCTAGATTTGGTGTTTCTCAAGTTCTCGGTATACAGAGTGAAAACATGCTCGCTTGTCCCAAGCATTTCGCAGCTTACAACCAGGAAACGAGTCGCTACGGACTCCTCCCAAAATTGCAAGCGTATGAGGTGAAGATTGAGGAGAGAGTGTTGCATGAGTTGTACCTCCCAGCTTTCAAAGCAGTTGTGCAAGAAGGAAATGCCGCTGGTATCATGTGCGCCTACAGCAAACTAAATGGAGAATACGTTTGTGCAAACCAATGGCTAATTGATATCTTGAAAAAGGATTGGGGTTTCAATGGCTGGGTCGTATCAGACTGGTATTTCTCGACTCGGAACACAGTTGCAACTGTCATGGGAGGTACAGATATTAGTATGCCAGGTGGGTCATTGGAAAAGTTCTATGGGCTTCCGGATTTCTACGGCAAATTGCTCGTTGAGGCGGTGGATAACGGAACTATTCCTTTCGAGAAGGTTGAGGATATGGTGAAGAGGATTTGGAGGCCTATGTTTGAGTTTGGAGTCATTGATGAACCCAGTAAAGGAAATCCTTTGGCCGTCGCGAGAACTCAAGCACATCTAGATCTTACGCAAGATCTGATTGAGGAAGGAGTCGTGTTGCTGAAGAACGAAGAGGAAACGTTACCGATCAATGTCGAAAAGTACAAGAAGATTGCTGTGTTTGGTGTTGGCGCCACAAACGCCAGCCAAATATCCGAAAACCATGGAGGCTTGTAGGTTTTCTCGACTTCTTCTGTACCCCAAAAAGCTAACGTCAATTATAGCGTCTTCGATGAGACTACTGTAGTACAGGCTCCTTTCGACGAGATAGCCCGCCTCGGCAAGCAAAATAACATCACTGTCGTTTACAGTGAGGCTTACCCGGGAACAGACAATTTCACAACAGTTCCATCTAGTATGTTCCCAGGTGGCCTTCAGGTAGCTTATTACACCACTACCGACTGGACTGGCCCAATAAACCAGACTAAGGCTGTCGACAACATCACAGCGGGTGTCTACCCCCATGAATTGCAGGCAGCTTGGCCACAAGTCTTTTCCTCGATATACACTGGCACGTTTATGCCAAATACCACCGGGCTCTATCACTTTTCCCTTATGGGTGATAGTGATGCATTGCTCACCATTGACAACACTCTAATTGCCAACATGAGTGGTGCAAACTTTGGAAATACCATACAAGGAGTAATCAACCTCACTAGTGGCGTTGCAGTTCCGCTGGAAATGAAGTACAGCATGGGAAATTCTGTTTTGCCTGGAAAATATGGGATCACTCTGGGTGTTTCTGTGGGAAACACAGCTCGAGATTCCGCTGCCGATGCGTTGGCTGCAGAGTCAGATCTCAGCATCATTTTTGTTTCCGACAGAAATTCCGAGGGCGTTGACAGCAATCTTGGTCTTTCACTTCCTGGTGATCAAGATCTTCTAATTGCTCGTTTGGCGAGGTTGTCCAAGAAGACGCTTGTAGTCGCCAATACCAACTCTGCTATTCTCATGCCATGGATTGACGAGGTTGATGCCGTGATGGAAGCGTGGTACAGTGGTCAGCAAATCGGTCTTGCCCTAGGAAGATTGCTTTACGGAGAGGTCAATCCCAGCGGCAAGCTTCCAATGACATTTCCAAAGGCCTTGAATGACACCATCCAGATTAACGGGGATTTGGTGGTTAACTTCGACGAGGGATTGCATGTTGGATATAAATGGTTCGACGAAAAAGCTATAGAACCACTATTTCACTTCGGGCATGGTCTGAGTTATACAACATTCGATCTCTCTGGCCTCGAGTTGAGCACTGCTGATGAAGAGGAATGCGAGAGTGTGGTTGCAACTGTCACAATTTCCAACACCGGCTGCGTCTCTGGCAAGCAAGTCGTGCAAGTCTATGTGTCCTATCCAGAAGCAGCTATGGAGCCACCAAAGCTGTTGAAAGGATTCGAGAAAGTATATTTGGAGCCGGAGGAGCAGACGGAGGTCGCCATCACGATCAAGAAGGAGGACTTGAGAATCTGGGATGTGGAGACGGGGGATTGGAGTCTGGTGGAGGGAGATTACACATTCCTGGTCGGCTTTTCTGCTGGCGATATTGTGGTGGAAGAATCCATGTATATATCGTAATGATTGATGATAACGGCCGAATTAATCTATAGATGAACATAACAAATATAATATTAGTTTGAAAAGCTTCAAAGCCAATGTTCGTTCATGGTACCTACTTGCCTAAAAAGATGCCCGGAGTACTTCACAACAAAGCAAACCACCAACAAGAGCCAACCCAAGCGAGCCAAAAATGGCAACCAAAGAGACAAGTGTATAAAAGGAGCGTTATACAATAGAAAGATAATAAAATCCAGGGCCCGGGACTCGAAGAACAACCTTGAAAGTCCAGGCAGGGAAAATGACGCCACCGAATCGCACTTCCTTCCATCTCGCTATTCGCCTAACAACCCGACTACACTTACGCACCCACCAGCATGCTACGACAATAAGGAAGGGATAATCAATCCCAACAATTGCCATTGTACAACAATCATTAACTTCCATTTCCCAACTCGACACGATAAACCACTCGTCCAATGCTCATAAAACAATACAAACCACCTAAGGAACAACAACAAGAACCACAGCAACAAACATCATATAAAATCTTATTTACCATTTGATTATTAAATTGAATTCAACATCCAATCTCCACACCCCCCTACCTACCTAGGTATCTTAGCATCCTCTCATCCTATCCTCCACAGTACTGTAAGATCTTACTATCAAATGCGTACCTATGTCCAACGTCGCATATAGACAAATATCAAGAAAAAACAACCCCCATAACCCACAACTACAAGAAATCGTCAGGAAAATGCAATGCGATGCGATGCAGAATAAGCCAAAGAAAAAGAAAAGAAAGATGCAGAAGGAACTCCTCGTAGCCTAAAAGTCAACTCAACCACTTCCACCTTCTGAAAATAACCCGCTTAGATCCCCATCTATCCTCTAATTAGCACTCATTTCTAAATATCAAGAGCAAAGTAGTACATACCAAATCACCCATCACCCATCACCCATCATACATCATACATCTTCCCCCTCGCCTCAAGCGCCGCCTTGATCGCATCACAACTATCCTTCGCATCCCCAAACAGCATCTTGGTGCCAGGCATGAAGAACATCGGATTCGGCACATCCGCATATCCACTAGCCATCCCGCGCTTCATGACTACAACCTGTTTACTCTTCCACGCATGCAGGACCGGCATACCTGCGATGCTACTGCCGGGCTCGAGAGCGATGGGGTTGACTGTATCGTTGGCGCCAATCACCAAGGTCACGTCGGTGTCGCTGAAGTCGTCGTTGATTTCGTCCATTTCGAGGACAACTAGGGAGGATTGTTAGTTTTATGGAATGGGGAGAAAGGAAGGTAGAGGGGGGGACATACTATCATAAGGAACACTGGCCTCAGCTAGTAGGACATTACATTGTCCCGGCATTCTCCCCGCAACAGGATGAATAGCGAATCGCACATTAACACCTTTATGCTTCAGCATCCTTGTAATATCCGAGATAGCATATTGTGCCTTAGCAACAGCCATTCCATACCCAACAACAATAATGACACTTTCTGCAGTGGCTAAAGCATCCGCCACCTCCTCAACATTAGTCTTCGTGATCGCTCCTTCGATCTTATACTCATCATTTGCTATGGGTGTGATGCCACCGAAGAGGACGTTTGTGAGACTTCGGTTCATAGCTGTACACATGATATACGATAGAATGGATCCAGAGACCCCGATTAGTGATCCGATTGTTGTCAGGAGTGGATTATCCAGCATGAATCCTTCGGCTACTAAGGCGAAGCCCGAGTATGCGTTTAGAACTGTGATGACGACGGGCATGTCGGCTCCTCCAATTGCTGCGGTTGTTGTGTATCCCTTCAGGAAACTCAGGGCAGCGTTTCCAGCTAAACAACATGCGGCTATAACTGGAGCACCAGGGGCCATAGTGAGAAACGTGCTCATGGTTGCGATGTTTAAACCGAGCAGTGAGCTGTTAAGTGCATGGCGTGGACCTGGGATTCTGATGGGTTTTGATGACATGCGACCTGCGAGTTTCAGGAAAGCGACGATTGAGCCGGTGAAGGTTACACCACCTAAATAATGTTAGCTTTCTTCAAAAGATAAGAAGTGGTGATAAGTACCGATTAGAACGCCTAGATACCCAGCCACTAAGTGCAAAGTTGAGATATCACCAATATGAGCCATCACGCTTCCAAAACTTGTCAACACAGCTGCCAGACCTACAACCGAATGCAAAGCAGCAACAGTCTGCGGAAGATCCGTGGGCGTAACCCTACGACCGATCAACAATCCTATGAAAATTAGTATCTTCCAAACAAGAGAATTTAGGTAAACATACCGAGGATACTTCCAATTCCAGCAACACCAGCAAATTGCATCAAAACATCAGGAGGAAACCCAACAGCCGCAAGACTCGCCAAAATCCCAGATCCAACGCCAAGTGTCCCAAGAATATTCCCCTGTCTAGCAGTAGCCTGAGAAGCCAACCCAGAAAGTGATCCGATACAAAGAAGACTACTTGTCAGATATCCAGCTTGAACAAGCCCTGCCATTCCAGTGCTTGCTGCTACAAGATAACCTCCGGTGAAGACAGCACCTGGGATTGCGTAAAGCCATGGGTATTCTGGTGGATCGGTAGGTCGCTTGAACATATCAAGCATTCGCTTTGTGATTACGAAGCCACCGGATACGTTAACGAAGGCTAAGAGCACCGAAAGGGAGCCGAGGGCTTGGGGTATTGTGTGGGGTAGGAGTCCACCGCCCATGATGAAGAAGCCACCGACACCGACCATTCCTAATCTGGGGTTAGCATTGATTTAGGAAATAGCAAGATTTTCATACCCGAAATGGCATTCGTGACACTCATCAGAGGAGAGTGAAGAGCAGGAGTTACACCCCAGACTGTGCGATATCCAATGAGTCCAGCTAATGCGAACGTGAAGACGTTACCCATGAAGACTGGGCCAGTAGCCTTTCCCAAAGCAAGAGCAAGCCCCATTCCTCCACTGACAGTTGCCACTTCGCGAGACGTCTTCTGCCATGGCGTGATTTCCAATTTAGTAGCAGCCTCTTCAGTCGGCAAGGCCTTCTTTGCCGGAGTAGGTGGAGGTGCAGGTCGTGGTGCCGTAGGAACAATGTCACCATTATAAGTCACAATAGAACCACGGACTACCTCGTCCTTGAAATCAACACCAAACTTCTTTTCTTCCGGGTTCATAGAAAGAAGGAATTTTGTAATGTTATTTGAGTACAGCGTGGATGACTGTGTCGGTAATCTGGACGGCAAATCGGTATATCCTAGAAAAAGTAAACACAACAATCCTGCAAGTACTCTCAGACATGTTTAAACTAACCAATCACCGTGACGCCCTTATGCTCAACAAGCTTTCCAGCTTGGGTAGCCACACAATTTCCCCCTGCTTCTGCAGCAAGATCAACTACCACGGAACCGGGTTTCATGGCATCCAGCATCTATTATGGTCAGCCATAGATCAACAGTCGTGGAACACCAAAAAAAGTGATAAATATATCTCATTGGCTGCATTTGCATATGGTATGATGCGGGCTGCAATGCCTGGCTTGCTTACCTCTTCGGTAATCAATTTAGGAGCAGGTCTTCCGGGAATCAGAGCTGTAGTGATAACAATATCTACTTCTCGACATTGTTCTAGAAACAGTTTCATCTCAGCCTCGATGAATTCCTTGGACATCTCCTTTGCATATCCCCCTGCACCGGAGCCATCTTCTTCAATCTCGACCTCTATGAATTCGGCCCCGAGAGATTGAACTTGCTCACGTGCCGCAGGTCGAGTATCAAATCCACGTACCACCGCCCCTAAACGACGAGCAGTAGCTATGGCACTAAGACCTGCAACACCAGCACCGATAACGAGGACTTTGCACGGAGGAATCTGTTCATCATTAGTGTTATTATTCATTATTATGAAAAACATCAGAATCGGTTTACCTTCCTGTATGCGAGTCAGCAAATGCATGTAACAGTAACACAGAACCAAAAAGGACAAGAAGATCCCTCAACTTACCCGGCAGCAGTAACCTGGCCAGTCATGAATCGACCAAAGTGATTCGAAGCTTCTAAAACCGCTCTATAACCCGCAATATTCGCCATAGAACTACCCATCCATATATTAGCTTTCTCCTTCAACATCTTAGAAACTACCAACCTCAACGCATCAAAAACCTGTGCTCTAGAAATTCTAGGTATCATATCCATCGCAAAAGAAGTCGTCCCCCGATTCGCCAATTTCTCCACCACATTCTTATTCTGCGTGGGATATATGAAAGAAATTAACGTCGACCCATCTTTCAGTTTATCCACCTCGCTCATTTTACCATCCATGCTGGGCGCTCGAACTTTAAGGACGATGTTACTGTCCGACCAGACAGTTTTATCATCCGTCAAAGTGGCGCCAGCTCTTGCATATGCCTCATCTGTGAATTGGGCTTCTGCACCTGCTCCTCTTTCTACCAAAACTTGTTTAAATCCTTTTTTGAGTAGGAGGATTGTGTTTTGGGGAGTTAGGGCTACTCGTCGTTCGTTGGGGTAGATCTCGCGAACAACTCCAATTGTGAGTTCTGAGTAGGGAGTGGAGTGAACGGGAGGAATGGCTTCGGAGGGTGTGTCTGTTTCGACGGAAGCCTTTCTATATGGAACGAGGGCAGTGATCTGTGGACGAATCGTCTTTCGACGTTCTGCCCAATTTTTGGTTGGTTGGTATAGGGCTCGAACATTCCGTGCTGTTGGAATTCATTATTAGCCATAGCTACTAATTGTACAGTAATGTACAAAGTCGAAAATAATTGTTAGTTTATCATACCAAGTGATCCTATACTGGGACGTGTTGACCCCGCAGTTGCTATACGCAGGGCAGGAGCAGCTCGACAGTGGAAAGCCATCGGCCGCATTGCTGATGACCGTATCATGGTTGAAAGTATGGTAAGATTGTCGTGAGAGGCGACGTGTAGTGGAGAATAGGAGCTCGCATCAGTTGCGTGTTTCGAGTGGTATAGACAGCGGAAGCAGTAGCTTGAGGTGCAAAGGGTTATGGTCGGCTCGGGTGAAATGTATGCTAAAGCTGTCTACCAGCTGTCTACCTAGGTACCTTGGTACACTGCCGAGTACCGTCACTACCTCGACGTGAAATGAGCCGGCACCACCGGAAAGGTTGGAGCTACAGCAGTGGTAATGGTAATGGTAATGGTAGTGGTATTGGTATTGGTAGTAGTGGTGGTGTTTCACGACCTACAGGCGCTACTACTAGTGAGTATATCCAGTATATGCCCTCTCCAGCAATTGTGTCTTCATTCGAGTAGGTATTGAAGGGAGCACGAAGGTACAAAGCTTGTAGGTAACAATGACGGGCATATATCAAATGGTGTAGGTGTAATAGCCTCAGCCCACAACGGTTGGGGCTTGAAGTTAGCCATTGACAGCCCTGTTACTTGTGTAGTATTTACAAACTAACATGGACGAGGCAGGTGAATTAACATTCGCTGGCGCATCATTCCGTAGCTCTACCCTGCTCTACCCAGTCCAGTCCCCCACACACAGTAGTGCATTTTAGTGGTCCTGCCGCAAGTCCGGGGTAAGTGGGGTCACTGGGTGCGGGGGAAGAAGGCCCCTGACATCCCTGTACTCGTAAAGGGAAAGTGGCATTCACTGAAGCCTGAAAAAGATTGGCCAGCTCGTTGAAAGCCTGAAGGAAAAAACTGTAATTGGTCATTTTCCATATATTCTTTAGCCTTATCGTCTATTATCAATTCTTGTAGTAGGTAACTTTGGATTTCCCGACCGGAAGAATTTGGCAGTAGCAGAACTTGACAGTTGTTCAGTCGCTGTTTTCCGTCCTGGTTTTCTGCTCACTCACTAAGTACTTTCTAGCGTTACTTGTATCTAATACTTATATAAATGTAGTAATTTAAATATCTCGAACAAAATACCAAGAAACCCGCTTCCAATTCTACCTATGTCAATACTCCCCTTCTACTCCTCCAACTCCCTCAGAATTAAGACCAACACAACCCACATCCAACATCGCAACACCCAGTAGTGCCCACTAACCAATACCCATCGATAAAAATGCCTCTCCTCCCCAAAGATTTACCCAAAGCAGTAAAGGAAAATGCGATACCGCTCTTCCAAAATCCGGCATCGGGATTCGGATATCGAGGTTACAGTACAGTAATGGTGTCTCCTCTCCTTCCAGTCGGTTTTCTGGAAACAACAAACCCAAAATGCTGTGCTGAGTGACACTTGCAGGCCGGGTAAATAGGAAATAGGAAATAGGTAGAAGGACAGAAGAGGCATTTTTCCACGTGATGGACATAGTCACGTTAGAAAGGAAGAAAAAAGAAAGGGTCCACGATTGGATAGACGAACTACAGTGCCAATCTTATATAATCTCCAGGTAAAGGAGCACAGGCAATTGACTTGGCACTTGATGTTACGGAGTACTGTAGCCGAAAAACCACCCACTTGCCTTTCAGAAGTTGATATCAATCCCCTTTCCAAGCCACAAACCCCTGACCACCACAATTAAGAAAGGAGAGAAATCAACACACAAAATTCTATGTTCATCAAAAGGTAATATACTTTTTATATACACAGTTATAGGAAGGGTCCTCCCTCCCACATCACAACATGGCAAAACTAGCAACCAAAGCCACCAACCCCGCAAACATAGCAACTCCCTCATTCTGCACCAACGAAGTAGCAGCTCCCGTGGAGACTGGTCGCTGAGACGAGGTAGAATTGGCTGGTCGGTTGGTAGTACCAGTAGCAAGCGGACGACCAGAAGTTTGAGCTGCGCGCTCGGCGGTAGGTGGCGTAACTCCAGAAGACTCTGCTCTTCCTGCTCCACCTCCAGCAGCTGCTCCTCCCAATGCTTGCTCGTTGGTGACGTTGAAGGAGTTTCCAGCGATGACTTTGACGGCTGCTTGGGTGACGACGTTTAGGGCGCTGAAGCCGGTTCGTGTCTTGCCAGCGGCGTTGAGCATCGTGGTGGCGACGGTGTTACCGGTGGTGTTGATTAACAGCTCCACGTATCGATGGGAAACTGGCGCTCTGTTTGGGGGACTTGGTTGGGCGTAGATAGCTGCTGCTGCGCTTCCATTGGATGAGAGGACGAAGATTTGTTGTCCAGCGACCGTGGTTGCAGTTGCGGCTGAGGTCAAATCGGTCTGTAGCCAGTGGAGGAATTGGCCAGTCTTTCCATCTTTTGGTGCGCCTGGAATATCTGGATCGGTCATGATTATTGCGTATGTACCGACAAGCCTCTCCTTCGTTCCAATGATTGGCACCTTTGCGGTTTCTGGATCTTGTTAGTCAAGTTATTTTGCAGAGAGTTTGAAGTGAACACTAACGAGCCCTGGGAATCAAAACACCATCTACAGCCGCTTTATCACCAAATGCCACGAAAAGAGCCTCTGTCGAAGCGGGTTCGAAGCCAGCTGGGGTGGCGGCATTGACGATACCCGCGACGGCGAGAGCGAAGATGGATGAGGTCAACATTATGTATATAAGAAGTATAAGTATGTGAGCCGGCTCAACCTAGAGATGTAAATTAAATTAGAGAATGAAGAAAAAAAGATTGTGTGAGACCTTGCTACAGACAAGGGAAAAATTGTGAAGAATGAAGGTTAAAGAAGTACCTATATCTTCACTCTACGAAGTGATGCGGCTCTCCAAGGTGGCAGCTGGTGGGGGCAGATCCACAACTGCAAGGGCTCAAGGTGGACGGGAGGTGGTGGATGTTTCAATAGATCATGCGATGATGCGCCTTGATTCGTCAAATATGCGACGGAGAGATATCGGACGACCTCAAACCTGTTTGAAGCTGGCCTTGGAGACTTGGAGCCTTGGATCGAGCTTTAGGTTTGACTTGGCGATATAAACATCTCTTTAAATACGGAGTAATAAAGAGACTTTGACGGAAATGAGATGCACAGATGAAGGAGAAAAGAATATCTTTTTGCGAAGTAAAATAGGGAAGTTCAGAACACGAAAAAGGAGGCTGATGAAGCTTATTGAATGCTAGCAATGAGTGAGTATACGGACCGTATATTAGAGTATGAAAGGTCAAGGGAAGAATTCAAGACGGGGAGTGGTGGGTGCTGGGTGCTGATATTTTGGCCGCGACACCAGACGTCTGATAGCGTACTTGGTACTCCGTACGATACTCCATCGTCTCCAATCAACCGAACCCTCAACGAGTCAACCCGACCGATCTTTTCTGATGGCCAGTGATAGCTGGTGATAGGGATGTTGATGCTTGTCGAGATCACCCGTAACCTTTTCCTAAAAGGGAAGGATGTACAGTTGTACGCTGGTACGAGGACTCTTATTCAGGTGATTGATAAAGTTGATGGTCCCTTGGCCGCGGGTCGGTGATGGGATACTGGTACTCGAGTACCGTACCTAGGTACGTTGGCAATCTGGGCACTATGAGTCACGTGGGAACAGTCGTACCTCCGTGTGTCCCTTTGCCCTTTGGGACAAATGGTAGAGACTCTTATACTGAGATTAGGCAGTTGGAGCTTTCAAATTGCAGTGCGACCTTGGGAGCTGGAGTACGGTATCCCGTCACGTGTTCGTACAGTAGACATTCAGCGCCAAGGTCACGGGCACGATGAACCTGGAAAATGAAAAGGCTGGGCAAGATTTACTGAGGCCAATGAGAATGACGCAACCCAATGCACTGCACTCCAGCCTTCTTTTTCACTCCCTCCAACCTCTTTTTCCAGCATCGTGCATCAACCTCCTCAGCCTCCTGATATTTCACAATCACCATATCAACGGTAAGTAACGGTGAGCCTTATCAAATTTTCTTTTCATCGTTATTTTTTCACCTGGCGGATATTTTCTCCCCATTTCCTCTCTCAGACTCAGACTCAGAGATCGTACAATCTCTTTCTTGCGAGTTTGGACGTCTTGTCCTAATCCTGCTACAACATCGTCCTCTTAAACACTTAAACACGACAAGCGTCTCCCAACCACAGCTCGCAAATCTTCACGAGTGACGAGTGACGAACCAGAGCCATATCGCCACGTAGCCACGCTGCCACAGTCCCAAGAATTTACTTCGCAACTACGACTTAAACCAAGGTCAAAGCGACCTAAATTTAGAGACTAATCTCTGCATTTCACATCGGCACCATCTACCACCAAGTTCATCATGCCTGAAATGGCAGAGACCAATTCTTCCCTCCGTAACCCCTACTCTGCCGCTCTCCCGCCACCATCCTCACCAACAGCATACACCCCCTCCTCTCCGTCCTCTCCACCCATCCTGCCCCCTTCCGCACCCCTCACCAACGAGCCTCCGCCCCCACCATACACCAGCACTCCCCTCCTTCAAGTCTCCGCTGCCGCCTCGGCATCAGCACCCAACCCAGGCTTCTGCATCCTCGCATTTAGCGAAAGACATGCCAACCGCACTCCAGGCGGCGGGATGACCGCCGCCCAGTACTTCGCTCCGTGTCCTGCCTGCGGTACAGTCGTAAACGACGAAATACCAGGGACGTATAAGGAGTCATGGCGTGAGTGGGTGGATCCCAGTGTAAATTTTCGCTGGGAAAGTCATGTTTCGCCGAGTGCCAATGCAGCCAGGGAGAATGCAGAGAAGGTGAAAGCTGGGGAAGAGGTGGTTTCCATGGAGAGGTTGGGCTGTTGGATTTGTTGGGAATATGAGGAGAGATGGGTGGGATTGATGGCGCCGGAGGAATGGTATCTTCATCAGAGACAGCATTTTAGGAATGAGGGGTTTAGGGTTTGTGTTGGGAAGACCGGGGGCATGCAGAGGAGGAGGAATTGTATGGTGAAGAATTGTCCAAAGATTCATTCTTAAGGTTTTGGGGGCAGTGGGTTTATGGGTTGGGTATATATGGTTGAAATGAATAATAAATGATTTTATATGGTATATATCTTCTTTTGGGCATATTTCATGTATTCTTCATGACAGAATCTAGGCGAAATTAAGGGGGTGCATTTCAAGTCTCGCTTAAGAGGGGGGCGTTCAAGTGAATTTGTCGATATTAAAAGGGGAAAGGGGCGTAAGGGTCAGGTGCTTTAAGCGAGGTTCTGCCAACGCCTACAGGTATGCAAGAGCTCCATCCATATGCAAGAGGTTCTTCTAAACCTCAATATACTACATCTCGACGAAATGGATATTGTTACAGATAGGACGAGATCATGGGGCTCAAGTCAAGCTTCTTATGATGGTTGCTGCGTCCAACCACTAGTAGCCATTGAATTACTCATCAGAGTTTGCACAAATAAGATCTGAACTTGTCAGATTCTGAAAGTGAATCCTTAGACACGAACTAGACCAAAAGAACAATAGTCAGCTGCAAATTGCATGTCCTCCGAAAGAAGCTTAGATTTAGACGTTATGTAATGTATATTTAATAAGCAGACTAGGAGGCCGTAATCACGAAACTGGCGAAGAAAGCATCTAAGATGTACTCAATTATAAAGCAGTATCTACTTCAGCACCAATAAAGCCGAAGCTTGGAGGTAAATTAATTATATCTTACTTGTCTAGTCAATTCCCCGAGGGCGGGGGATTATATTTAGGTCCTGTACGGCTGGCACATCTGGGTTGTGTCCACCATATAAAAATTGTTGTTTTCAGCTGTTGTGGACTAATAACTCGCTAAAGTCCGAAACCTGTATGGCACGTACATTAAAAGTACCTAAATTTATGACTAATTCCTACACACATCTAAGTACTAGATGTGCGTCACCAAAAAATAAAGCTGGGCCTAAAATAGCATTGCTTGTACAAGTGCCTACACACATCTAATATTCGGACTTTTCAGGATAATTAGTATTACTTCCACCACTTCTACTATTTCCACCATAATCATGAAGTCCATTTTAAGAAGACGTCGCATTCGAGACCGTAATCGCTCTCTCTGTGCAACAGTAGCTATAATCGGTGTATATTGCGCTAGCAACTTCTACAAGTCGAACGATATGAAACGTATTCTCAGGGGTGAGGAATAGATGGAGGAACTGACAGATGGCCTTGAGAATCGTCGATATCCTGGGTCTCCTGGGTACCCTGAGTCTCAGAAGCAGTGCTTTGTTTACCCCGTCGCTTAGTGCGTTCAGTGAAAGACTTGCGTTTACGCGGCATACTGATAAAGGAAGAGAAGAGAAGAGAAATAAGTGCTTAAAAGTGTGGCAAAAGAAATAATCAAAGTAAAAGTAGAGTGTTAAGCAAGTGAGTTAAGAGGGAAGTGAGGAAGTGCACATAGGAAGAAGTATATAGGGAAGCCGTGAATATAGGAGTAAGTGGATAAAGGAAGAAGAAGTGAAAATAGATAGAAGTGAATATAGGAGTAGGTGGATAAAGGAAGAAAAAGTGAAAATAGATGGAAGTGAAAATAGATGGAAGTGATTAAGGGTGTAAACAAGTAAGTGAGTATATAGAGAGTGAGTATATAATGAAGTGCGTTAAGAGGGAAGTGAATATAGAAGCAAGTGACTTTAGGAAGTGAGTACGAGTAAGAAGTGAAGACATACGAGAAGTGAGGAAATAAGTGAAGACGAACAAGAAGTAAAGCTAAGGGAGAAGTGAGTATATGTAATAAGTGAGTATATGTAAGAAGTGAAACATGTGTCAGGGTATCACTAGGAGCGTACAAAAGACTATTCCAGAATAAGGTTGAGATTGATCGCGAGCCTTCTAAGAAAGTCCTAGAGCTAGCTATTATTTATAGTCAACAAGAATCCACGCTAAGCCCCACTGGGCAGCTCCACGCTAGCCTCGATTAGGCAACTCCATCCTGCTCCATCCCTTAATTGCATTCACTAAGCGAAGTAAACAAACTCTACACCAACCCATATTCACCCACATATGAGCCCTCACAACATGTGAGAAGTAAAGATAGGTTAGAAGTGAGGAAACGCTAGAAGCAAAGATATATAAGAAGTGAAAACATAAGAGAGGTGAGGATAGGTAAGAAGTGAAGACAAGTAGGAAGTGAGGATAGGTGAGAAGTGAAGACAAGTAGGAAGTGAGGAGAAGCCAGAGGTTAGGAGAAGTAAGAAGTCGTGAAGTGAAGAGAGGCGAGAAGTGAGTATATGTAATAAGTGAGTATATATAAGAAGTGAAGACATGTAAGAAGTGAAGATATATAAGAAGTGAAGATATGTAAGAAGTGAAGATATATAAGAAGTGAGTATATATAAGAAGTGAGTACATAAGCTAGAGGTGAGGATATAGAAGAAGTGAGGACATATAAAAAAGTAAAGAGTAGTAAGAAGTGAGGATAACTAAGAAGTAAAGCCAGGCGATAAGTGAAGACATGTAAGAAGTGAGGATAACTAAGAAGTGAAGCTAGGCGATAAGTCAAGATATGTAAGAAGTGAGGACAAGTAAGAAGTAGGGTGAAGTGAAGTCTGTCGAAAGTGAAGTCTGTCGAAAGTGAAGAAGTGGCGAAAGTGAAGACTATAATAAAGTGAAGTCTGTCGAAAGTGAAGTCTGTCGAAAGTGAAGAAGTGGCGAAAGTGAAGACTATAATAAAGTGAAGTCTGTCGAAAGTGAAGTCTGTCGAAAGTGAAGTCTATAGAAAGTGAAGCTTATAAAGTGATAATTAAATGAAGTAAGGATTGTTAGAGTGAAGCTTCTGTTTATCACAAGCTTCACTTTTGACAGACTTCACTTTGTTATAGACTTCACTTTTGACGATCTTCACTTCTTGATTAACTTCTTACCTATACTCGCTTGTTAGAGCTACTCACTTATTAGATGTACTCACTTCTCGCCTGTCCTCACTTCTTGCCTATCTTCACTTCTTCCCTGTCTTCACTCCTTGCCTATTTCACTTCTCGCCTGTCCTCACTTCTCGTATCTCCTCACTTCTTACCTCTACTCACTTCTTACCTCTCCACTTTGTTATAGACTTCACTTTTAGCGATCTTTACTTCTTTATCAACTCACTTCTGTACTACTTCACTTCAGTACTACTTCACTTCGTTCGCCTGTTCCGTGAGGGGGGAAAGTGGCTCAATTATCTACTACTACAAACTATAAGTCGATTACGATATCTAACCAATTTAAATTTGAATGTGTGTGGATAAGCCGTACATTCCAGGTCAATTTAGATTGTTTTTAGCTTAAAATGATGGAATTGTTGTTCACATCTAAAAATCGAATCAGCCAGCCACTTCTAAAAGTGGGACACATTTCACATGTGCGAGCCGTACAGGGCCTTGGAAGAAGGCTTCAACATCTCCTGGTTCTTTTTCAGGGCTATTGGTGTTTATTTATTGGCGAATCTTGCATTCATTTTAGCGTGGATTATTAAGAACCTATGGGAAGGGTCTAGGTTGATTCGATGTTTCCAGCTGCCTTGCTTGTCTTGAGAATTTGATTATAACGACGTGTTTTGCTGCTCTGAAGAATTGCAGCTTCTTCTTTAAACGGAGTTTGTATGTTTAGGGATCTCGTCATTATTTTTTGAGATGCTGTTCAAATTGGGGATTCGTTATGTGGATTAATAAATCCCTCTCTCGGGTTTTACAACTACAAGCCGGGTGCGACTCGAAGATTCAGTCGCCTTTTTTTGGGTCCACCATGCGAACCTTACGAACTTCGGTTACGAAACATTTCTGGGTGGGTTTTTATTACGGAAGTAATACAAATTTCTCAACGAGCGAGCGAGTCTCGAGACTCTTCGAAGCGCCGCTTTTTTGTCTACGAATTTGGGTCGATGTTTGTTGAAATTTTGCATCGTTCAAATCGGGTAACTCACTGTTTTGATAACCAAGTGACACATCCACGACATTGCCAGTGCAATGATTGTGTAGCAAGGAAGTGAGGCGCCAGTCATACCTTTCGAGACTTATCTATAAGTGAAAAAATCTTCTCCTCATCTAGCAGTTCGTCCAAATTCTCATTCGCAAATCAACTCAAACTCCCCACCCAAGCTACAAACCCAGAAAAGAATGCTAATATCACAGCTTTCCGTATCGGCGTCATACTTACCAGTTCTCGTCCTGGTGCTTATCATTTCAGCCCTCTTCGTCCGAGTTTTCTATAACCTATACCTGCATCCACTTTCCAAATTTCACGGACCATGGTACGCATGCACAACCTCTCTGGTGGTTGCACTTATCTCCGTGTCGAAAAACGAGAAGGAATGGCTTCAATCACTCACCAGGAAATACGGAAGTAATTTGTAACTCCTCATCATATCAAACTTTCCTGTCTAACGAATTCAGCAAATCAACCTATCCGCATAACACCCAATCTCCTTCTCTTCCCTCGCCCTTCAGCATTGAGAGACATCTACTGGGATGTGAAAATGAACACCAAAAGTTCTTTTTATGATTCCGGTAGTCTGGGTCCACCGAATATGTTTAGCACGTTAGATGGAGGTGAACATAAAGACCTGAGGAGAGCGTATTCAGGCGCGAAAGTACCAGTATGATGTCCCCCGCGCCTCGTGACACGACTCCAAGCTGTGCAGTACATATACTAACTTGAAAGCGAGTGGTCTATCGGCGGGCTGAAGAAAGAATGGGAGTCGAAGATAGATGCTCATATCGAGTTATTCGCTTCCAAAATGCAAGAACGGGTTGCAACCCAAGAAACCTTCTGTCTATGTGATAGAGCTGCGTATGTCCTGTCTACTCCCCCTCGTTTCCTTGTCATCAGCTGAAACCAATTTCAGGGAATTCGCAGCAGATATCATGGCTCTAGTAACCTTCGGTACACCCTGGGGTTTCGTGCAGAATAGTTGTGATCAGTATGGGATTCTCACGAGTTGGCGTCATGGTCTCACCTGGTTCGGGTTTTCAAGTCGGTGGAGGTTTCTTCGTGAGAATATAGTGCATCATTGGCTTTTGGGGCCTTATGTACGACCGACCGTGGATGACGGAGGGGGAATGGGGTATTTGATGAAGATGGCTGATGAACAGTTGAGGTCGAGGGAAAAAGTGATTGAAGATTTTGGGCAAAGGGAGGGGCAGATGGATTATTTGCAACAGTATGTTCGATCATGCTTTCATTCCCTTTCCCACCTCCTGAGTGTAGGTCGTTCTAAACATTCTCTGACCGACATTGCTCGAAACAATCTAGCGCAATCGAAGCAAAACACCATAAGGAACCCTTGACCTACACTCAGAAACATGCTCACGCTACCTTTCTCATCATGGCCGGAGCAGACACCACCGCTACAGCCCTAGGCGCAACCCTCCGTTTCCTTGCCGTAAACCGAGACGTCCTCGCCAAAGCACTCGAAGAAATCTCCTCCGCCGACAAAGCAGGGCTTCTGTCAACCCCCATCCAGTACGAAGAGTCGAGTCAACATCTCCCCTACATCGGCGCCTGCATCAAAGAATCCATGCGTCTCCATCCCCCGGCTCCGAATATATACGAGCGTTCCATTCCAAAAGGGGGTTACACTATCGATGGCACTTTTGTGCCGGAAGGTTGTGAGGTTGCTTGTGTGAGCTATATTACGCATCAGGATCCGGAGATTTATGCTCCTGACCCTGAAGTTTATAGACCAGAAAGATGGTTGGTTAGTAAGGAGGTTTCGAGCAAGTTTGATAGTTTTGCTTTTGCTTTTGGGATGGGTTATAGGGTTTGTTTGGGGAAGGATGTTGCTAATATGGAGTTGTGGAAGTTGATTCCCGAGGTGCGTTTTTCACTTTTCTTGTCATCCCATCTGGATTGGTGAAGGAAGGCGTCTGGAACTTTCGTTAATTTTTGTGCTCAGTTTGTGAGAAGATTCGATATGGAACTTGTAGAGGAGGGAAGTTATGTGGTTGATGGAGGTATTGCTTATAACAAGGGCTTCATGGCGAAGTTGAAGACGAGAGAATAGGTTCCTCTTCTTGCTTGTCGAGAACTGAAACTCATATCATTTGAGGTATTCATATACTTACTTCACGAAATGTAATGGGGGGTGGGCACAAGGTGAGGAAGATCCATGGGGTAGTAGTCACTTTCTAAATCATTATTCAAACACGGATTTAAACCAACACCTTCTTCGGCCCGGAGATGGACGAGATGAAGGGGGTGGGGGTAGTTGACTGTTTATAGACCTAACGCCTGGTACGTCTTTACATCTAGTAGGTTTAGATATAGCTTGAGAGTTTGGACTAGCCCCAGTCTCAATTGCTACATCCTACAGAAGCTTCCCACGTGACCAGACTCATTGGCACATCTAGGTAACCAATCACCCCATCGAGTGGTTGCTTGGGCGACTCCTTTCTAGAACTGATCTGTAATGGACAAGCAATACTCCGTAGCATCTGTTTACGACCATGAGCACTTGAGAGATACGTGACTACGGGAGTAGCATGTGGGATGCGAGGGACTATCACAGTAAGATTACTCCCTCGCATCCCTCAGGTAGACAGGGGATTGTAGTTGGAAGGATTTTGAGGGATGTCGGATGTTGTAGTAGTTTCACCTTGGCGAGTCGTAAGCTGGTATGAAGTCCTTAAGTGATTGAGAGACAAATTACGTGGGCTTCGTATCGAATATTCCACTCGTCAATACCTGATTCTCGCCAATTATACCAAAGTCTGGGACCGCGCCGTATTATGGATTGTGGTGTTGCAAATAGCAGACTAGTACTTCGTGATTGAGGTTTATCGTCTGAAGACTCAGAACTCGATTTAGTCCCTCGTTTTACAGTTTCAGGAAGATGCGGTGTCATCTGAAACGCCTTGGGGGCTGTTCCTTGTCTTGCTCCCCCCTTTCCTTGGCGGGCTTTTGGGATGAACGGGCTTTGCAGTTCTCTCTCGGTTGCGAGGCCTTGGCATTATTATTTTTTGATCCGATGGAAAAATGAAGTACCGCTTCCACTCTCAATGTTTGACTTTGAGTAGCAAAACGTGCAGTCGACTTTTGAAATGGATCTCGTGAGGCTTGTGGACACTTAATTGTCCGAATGGTGGATTTATGTGGGGGATGTAACGATGTTGGACGTGCACATGGTAAAAGTCGCCTTACGGTACGGAGTATTGTGATGGATGGAGAGGATCCACTTTGGCTGCACGTTTTTCTAAAGTTGGCATCAAAAGTTGAAAACTGGAGCTGGAGTCGTATTTCTTTCTTGGATGCCAAGTGACGGGACGTGAGATGTTGAAATTACAGTACCTTTTTCTTGAATACAAGTATTCTTGGATGTTCTTGGTGCACCCAGGAAAGTTGGAAATCGAATTGATCATGTGCAGATACTCCGTACTATGAGACGATTGCTCGAGCTGCTTACCACGGATAACTTAGAACGGGTATTTTGTTCCGTGACGTCCAACTCTTGACATAGAAGTTCACACACATCCAACTGTAAAAGATGGTCATTCCTGTTCGTGACCCATGGCTCAACCAGTTCAAGTAACTTCATGTCATTTACTTTGTAAGAAGAAGATTTTGCAAATTTTCTTGTCCAGGTCTTTTGGAAACAAATGTCAAAGATTCAATCTCTTGGTGGTCAGCTCGCGCGGAGTCTTTCCCTTCTGAATGGCAGATACGCTATTACCCCGCACAGACCACTTTCAATCAGCACTGGGCACTCCCTCCGATTCCTGAAGCTTAATCAATCCATACCTCTGCAGTCAGTAGACGGTCCGTGTCCACCCTCCGGAGCGGCAGAGCCTCAAAAGTTCCACTATGAGCGCATGTTTTGAGAATTACGTGTTCGTGAGACAGTGCCGACTCTTCGGAGTCTTCTCATCGTCACTCAAGAGTCTTTCACATCCGTGCCACATCTGTACTACATCTGTGTACGCAATTGGGCTAGAAAGAAGTTGTCAGGAATAGAGGATGTCACTCTACGGAGAATACTCATTCTGAGTCGAATATGTCAAACGCGGGGTTCTCTCTGGTGCTTCAAAGAAATGAAGACTAAGACGACAAAACCTTGCAAGATGACCCCTTTTCTTTAGCGAGAGGAGGAGCCTGGAGCGTCAGCTTTCTTCCAACAACGAACTGCTTGTCGATCTGTTCGCAGATTGACGTCTTTTGTTCCCCTACTCCGTATCTTGGTCAGGAACTTTGTCAAATCAAGTTTCAACCCCCAAGAATACTTGTACTTCGTACTTCGGATATCCGTTAGATCGAGATCGAAATTGCGCTCAATCACTTTTTTTTCCAACAACCTTCCCCACCATACGATTTCATCTGATCCCGTCTGATCTTGTCTTCCCCCCCCCCCACCAGGGAAAGAGTCCCCCGGGATCTGATTTGTTGCTCGTTGCTTCTAGAACTCCGGATTTGGGTGCATGAGACAACTTTCATTACCGAAACCAATATCCCTGCACCCGCCGCGTGTGATACAAGGGCATCCATACGCAACTCCAATGCGGAGGATTCTACTCTACTTCAAAATACGGCGACTAGGGCCCAAGAAAAGACCCCACTCAGTTGCGAGTGTGCCGCGTGTGAGTGGTTCAATGAATTGTCATCCGATGAAACGAAGGCTAGTGCATCAGAAGGTTTCGCGGGACTGGGCTGAGGAAGTTTCCTTTATATTGCAATGAGGCGCTCGCCTCTACTATGGTCAGGTATTCCTCTGTTCTTTGATAGACCGACAATATATCTGACGAGATACTCTCTCCGACGCGTCTTCTTCTTTCTGCAGGCATCAGTCACTCTTTTAATTGCTCTTTTTATTTCAACCTAGGTATCTACCTACTTTACCTACTACTTTCACTCGTCGGGTACGAATTTTATTTCTTGGGCTTCGTGGAGGATCGAACAACTGTCATTTATTCGGAGATACTGGAGCCGACAAGTCAAGATGAAGTTTCAAAACATCACACTTTTCGCCGTGTTCGTCCTGGGCGTTGTTGCTGGTATGTTCTACCCCCTAATCTCATATAAGCTGGCTTCCAACTAACACAACCCAGCCCCCGCACCAAAGAAGGGATCACCACAACCTGGCCTCCTTGCTGCCGGTGAACTATGCGATAACAACCGTGGCCAATGTGATGGAAATGGAAACTGCGATGATATATTTGGCAAGGGAAAAAAGAAGGATCCTACCTGTGAAAATTCCAATGCCGCACCTGGGCCGGGAGCTGGAAAGGCAGAAGCCTTTTCTGTAAACACGACATCCTCAAATTCTGCATCCGAGCGTACGAAATCAAGCCCCGAACTTACCAAAGTGCAATGATGAATCTATGGAAAATATGGCGTTTTGGGGGTGAGGGGCTTGTTATCGGCGTTTACGGAGGATTTGGAAGGACTATACTTGGGATGGGGATTTGATATCAGTGGCTATGGCCCGCAATTTGAAGGAGGCTTTATGGGAGATTTCACGAAGAACATCAAAATGTTTAAATGATGTTTCTTGTCTTCGAGAAAGTCACTTCAATTACATTTTAACATCAGCTTGCCGTTCCTTCCTGGTCATTTCTGCTATCCTTCTATACTTCTTCTAGGAAAACAATGATAGAACTCCCCACTTTCAAAAATTCTCTTAAGCTCAAATGTCTACAAATTTTACTTGCGAACAACAGATGGCATACATTCATATCTCCTGGACGGTATCGAGGGTTTTTTGACAAATATTTAGTACTTTAAAATTTCGTACACCAAAAGATTCGTGCACATCCCTGGTCCACTGGGAGAACCATTCGTACTGTCCAAAATATAGGATAACCCTGTTGCTTTCTAACCTCACCTCACTTACTTTGTCACCCCTCTAATTACGGAGAATTTAAATATTCATGAAAACATAGCAGCCATTCTATGAGTTTCAATTGCGAGTGAAACCTTCAATAACTTTAGCAAGTTTCAATCAACAATAATGACATCAGAGCTATATATCAAGAGCTAGACTACCGAGTACAATTTTGCTTGAATAATTGATTTGCTGACAGACTTTTGTCTCAAATGGTAAGCCGCACCCGAGGGATTAATTCAATTCGATGTAACACAAGCAACAAGTTACTAGAATACTGTACATCTTCATGCAAAAGGTTTTGCTCACCTAGTATTTTAATGTCGTAGTTGATCTCAATGCAAGAGTGGCAAATTTGGAGTAAGGTAGATTAGGAAGACGGTGTGAGTATCAAGTCCTAGTAACTAACACGAATGCTAGATCTTCCGAAGTAACTGGAGCATACGTTTCCAGACTCAGTTAGCGTATTCGCTCTTGACAAATAACTCGTCGATCGTTTCTCTCCACTTTTTGCTGCCGACCCCTCGCAGTAATTGTAGTGTGTATTCCTCTGGTCTCCAATCCACATCAGGTAAATAAAATCTCAATTTTCGGGACTTATGTACCTTGGTTGGCGCATTATATTTGATAACGAAGTCCCACACTTCATCAGTATCGCGATGAGGCTCTGTCGGACCCACTGAACGCAGTAAATATTGCTACACTGACTGGATCATACCCGTGGTCTCCTACTACGTCGTCTCACTGTGGTTTGAAGGCGCCTCGTATTGGAAGTTCAAATTCGCTTTCTTGAGCTTGGGAAGGTACAACTTGAAAGGGAGGATGCGAATCTTACACAGCTAATAGCTGGTGGATCGTTCATATCATTTGATTCACTTACATCCCAACTCAGGCTCTCCAAATTGGGTAGCTTCAAGCTGATATCCACCAGATTCGGAGCGTCAAAGATCCTGCCATCACATACCAGGTTGATACAAGTGATACTGTTCAAGACTGGTATACCTTCTATCAGAAGAAGCCTAATTGTCGACCATCTCCAACGGTTGCTCAGTAAGTCCCAGGGTTCTGAACTCATTTCTTTTAGGAAGGCTCGTTCTGGTCCAGGTCTATAAAGGGCTTCACCTGGATCTGAGAGAGAGCATATACGGGTGATGTCGAGACCAAAATTGACGGCTGACGAGTCCTTCTCCCATGATTTAGACAGCCCAAAGAGATTCTCGATTGCTCGTGTGAAGTGTTGGTTGTTGGAGTGTTGATTGGTTTCGTTTCACAGTTCCCGCACGCTTCTACACTGTATAAAGGCAGAATGATGGTAAAATCTTAATATTTCAAAAATTGCGGGCGTCCTGGATGCACAATGGCCTCAAAGTTCTTGAGTAGATTAGTCCTTAAGCGAATTTGCCTGAACGTCCTTCGCTCAATTGCGTGTTTCCAAGCTAGATTTATCGTTGCGTGAAGAGGAAGACTCGATGAGAAAATCTTACGAGGGCTTCTGGTCTTCAAAGAGGTAGCTGTATTTGTTTGGAACATCGTAAGATTCGTATTCGTCGGACCTGTCATCAAAAATGCCATTCGGATGCGTTTCCAGGCAATCGGCTATTTAGTTGATAATCTCCTGGGACAAGCGATTCATTTCTCTCTCCTGTGAGCTTTCCCGCTCCAGGGAATTCGTTTATGTAAGAGACTTAGAATACGGGGAGAGAAAAAGAGTGTGTCAGCACGCTGAACTTATAACTAGTCGGTGGCGCAGTCGCTACATCCTGCCCAAAAGACACGGCTACCTGTTCTTAGAGAAATTTATATTACAGAAAACCTAAGTACATTCGTAAGGGTATGGAAGAATAAGCTGTAATATTTGAGGATCGGTCTATCTGAGGTTCTAGTGGAAATATCTAGGTGGTGTCTTGGCACAATCTCTCCTCGCTAGAGCTTCGCTAATTTGATAAGCTTCTGTTTTATTTTGTTTTGTTTTGTTTTGTTATTCATACTCGGATCCAAGCATTTTCAGCTTATGGCGGCGTGTGCTAGCTACGAGTCTATCTTATTCAAGTCCCTAGGTGAACAAGACACTTTTAAGGGTACTTGACACCGTTACCATTAGTAGCTCTACCATCTCAAACTCAGATAATGGGGTCTGAATTAAGACGGTCTCTAGTGCTACCGGTGCTGTCAAAGGTGTTACTTACAAGGACATCAAACTGAACAACATCGCCAAGTACGGTATTATAAGTACGATCTACAACTCCTTATACTATATCCCCCCTTCCTACAAGTACTAATACTCTCCTCAAGGTCATTCAACAAGACTACTAAAATGGCAGTCCAACGGGAACCCCCACCACCGGCGTCCCGATCACCGGTCTCACTATTAGCAATGTCATTGGTACCGTTGCCTCCAGCGGCCAGTTCTTTACTTTACGGAAAGCTTTACTTTTGTCTGTCACTTAGTTACTAAAAACCGCCTTCAGTTTCTACAAGCTTCACTTTTACAAGCTTCACTTTCTACAAGCTTCACTTTTTACAAGCTTCACTTTCTACAAGCTTCACTTCTTCACTTCTTCACTTCTTCATGTTGAACGGAGTTACCGAGTATTGGCAAGCTGTTCTACAAGCTGACCTGGAGTTACCGGGTATTGGCAAGCTAATCTACAAGCTGATCTGTAATCAGCCTGCTTATTGCTCCGCCGTTATCCGGAGTCACACTTATACTTAAACTAGAGTTATCTACACTACTTTATTCTTTAGTTAAATATATAAATATCATTTAATAGGTTATAGAGCCCCGGTGCGAATCTCCTTTTAAAAAGCGACTATTATATTTTTATTAAAAACTCGTTTTCTTACTACAATAGGGGGAGAATCCTACAAAGGCGTAGTGCTCGCTAGAGCCGACAACTTCTACGTATAGAAGGTTATGATTATAGAGAACCTAACATCGTGCTCTTAGTAAGAGTACCTTATAAAACTAGAGAAAGAAAGACCTTCGACATTAAGCGCCGATGTAGCTAGGTCTAAGGTGTCCCTAAAGATTCGTTAAAGTGTTAACGTTAAACATTAACAATAAATTGCCATGTTGACCGAACTATAGAAGATACTAGAGACCCTACGTAGACAATACGAGGGTTGTAACAAAGTCTAGTACAATTAATTATATACTAAACTATTTAGAATTGTC
Source organism: Hymenoscyphus linearis (assembly GCA_900536425.1). Taxonomy (NCBI): domain Eukaryota; kingdom Fungi; phylum Ascomycota; class Leotiomycetes; order Helotiales; family Helotiaceae; genus Hymenoscyphus; species Hymenoscyphus linearis. Next base: position 174,115 of record UNPR01000040.1, read on the forward strand.
GACTAAAAATAAACGTCTGTTTAGGACAAGCTAGATAGTTTAGAGCGTCTTAAGAGCTAGCTAACGGCCCTAAAACCTAAGAACGAGGTAGTAGACTAGATACTCGTTTATCTTCTAAAGGAGAGTATAGACTAAGATTTATACTATACAACGCTAGACATTATACGTTAAAGTAAGACAGAAATCTCTTTAGTAGACGTTATCTCTAACTTATAAGTAATAGAAATACAACTTATAAAGGAAACCCGCTATAGTAATATAGTAAACTAGGTAGGACGTGGTAGAGGAAATTTTTAAGGCCGTAGACGAGGGAGGAGATAAGGTAAGCCCGCTCGCGGCGGAGTTCTAAGGCTAAGCCTAAGACTGTTAGTAGGTAGTAGATACTATACTTACTACGGTCTATACTACTAAGAAGAATGCCCTAAATGGCTACAAAGTAAGGAAGGGAAGGTATAGCTTATAACAAGCGCTAACAAGGACTCTGTAGAGACTGTAAAGATAGCGCGAGTAGTTAGCGATAGCGAGACTAATAGTAAATATTACTTGTCTACTTACCTACTATCCCCAAACCTAAATAATATAAATAAAGTAAACTGGTAGCTAGACTTATATACGTCTTACCACATTGTAAACACAAGAAAGGTGTTTATTGAAGAAGAACTAAGACCTTTAGGAACGACGGTAAAAGCTGTAAATAGTAGTATAATAAAGTCGTAGGGTAAGGGAAGCGTAAAGATATACTAGACGAACTAGAATAGAAAAGAAAGAACGACAATAATATAGAATATAGAATATATCCTAGAATACTCGGACAATTTATTATCTGTCGGGATACTTAAAGACACTAGAACAGACTATGTAGTAGACTCTCCTAATAAGAGGATTAGTATAATAAAGGGAAAGACTATAATACTTGAAGGAAGAAGGAAAGGTAAGATATAGATAGTGTGTATAGCTAGGGGTAGACGAGTGCTATATACTATAGAAGAGATTAGAAAGGACATATCGAAAAACTAGAACATATAAGAAAAATTATCGAAATATATATAAAATCCGGTACGAGGTAATATAGGCCCTTATAGGGTAATGTTAACGACCTAAAAACCTCTATAGAAATCTATAGAACAAGAATAAGGAAAAGAAAGGATTCTTAGGAATAGAAAAACGACCGAAAAGGAAATAAGGCTGTTACTAGAACGTAGTAAAAAGCGCACCTAAACTAATAAAGGACGTATTAAGAAAAGGAAAGTCTCCCGATCTAGGGAAATATTACTTTACGCTAGACTAGGCCACCTAAGAAGCCATATATAAAGTAGGCTAAAAGAAGTGCTCGTAGACGTACCTAATAAATCTTTCTGCCTATCTTTTTATAGTACCTATATAAAAGGAAAGATAACTAGGAAGCCGTCGAACGAGCCTATGGGCTAGGTGTTAGGACCACTTAGTAGAGTGTATATAGATTTGTAGGGGCCGATACGCGCGAATGCGATAAACACTAAGGAATATATACTATCGATTATAGACTAATTTACTAGAATGCTATAGGTTTACTTCCTAGTAAATAAAGCGTTAGTAAAAAATAGAGTATACGACTAGGTAGATATAGTAGAGTTATAGAGACTGCGCTGGGGGTAGGGGGAGAGAGTTATAGTATTCCGATTCGATAGAGGTAGGGAGTTCTTTAATAAAACGTTAGAAGACTTCTATAAGGGACAAAAGATTACGCTAGAACCTACCGTCGGATACTATCCTAAAGGCGACGGATTTATAGAGCGAAGTATATAGACTATTATAGAGAGAGCGAACACTATTCGCTATAGATTAAACCTCAATAAAAGCTTCTAGAAGTTCTCTACGAATAGAGCTATATATATACGTAATCGACAGATTGTTAAGAAGATAGTACTATCGCCGTAGGAATAGTAGTATAGGGTAAAACCTAGTATGTCGAGATAGAGAGTTTTTAGATGTCCTACCTAGGTATATATTCCGAAGGAAAAGAGGGGGAAATTAGAACCTAGAGCGTAGGAGGGTATATTCCTAGGCTAAAAAGAAGAGTCTAAAAAGCTATACCTAATATAGGATCTTAGAGATCGAAAGGTTGTCGAAGCTCGATTTGTAGCCTTTAACGAAACAGGATATGGCGGAACGAAGGATTTATAGGAAGAATTGCCTAAAAGTAAGGAATTTAATATTATAGACTACTCGGACGACGAGGAAGACAGTATAGTTAATAAAGACAGCGAAGGTAGCGTAGTTAATAAGGTCGACGATAATAGTAGTAGTATAAGAAGTAAGGATAAGGATAAGGATAAAGATATTTATTATAAAGTACGTAACTAGGCGGTGGCCGAAAGCGACAGAAATCCGGTAGAAAGAGCAGATCTAGCTAATTAGGAGCTAGGAGAGGCCTTACCTAGAACCTCGACCTTATCTAAGCTAAACAGTATACAATTCTCTAAACAACAACCTTACGCCGTACCTTAACCACTACTATATAAACTACTAAGGAAGCCTACACAATAGTAAATTCGTGATAAAAAGAGGGAAGAGAAGCGTAGGATTAAGAAGAACGCTAGCGACGAACGCGCTAAAGAAACTAGGGCTAGGAGATAGAAGACTAGGGGAGATACGAGAGTACTTAGGGACCGAGCGAACCTAGCTTAAGAGACACTAAGATCGATCCCTAAGAGGGATATGACATTTAAGGAAGCTATAGAGTCCCCTGATAGTAATAAATAGATAAAAGCTTTTATTAATAAATTAGACAATATAGATCGAAACAAGACCTTATCGAAGCCCCTATAGCAACTACTACCTAACGTAGAAGTAGTATCTTTACGACTAGTCTTTAATACTAAAGATAACGACAATAATGCTATTATAAAATTTAAGGTTAGATAGGTTACACGAGGGTTCTCTTAAATATATAGAATAAACTACGAAGAAACCTTTTCACCTATAATCGGTATAGACGGTCTACGACTAGTGATTATAATAGCCGTAAAGTATAGATAGAGCCTATACTAAATAGACGTCGTCGCCGCCTTCCTAGCTACGGAACTACACGAGAAAATTTATATAGAAGTGCCTAAGGAGGTAAGGTTTCGCTTTAGAAGATATGTAAGGTTATTAAAAGGTCTATATAGCTTAAAACAGGCGGCTAGACTATAGTACTTAACACTCTTAGAATTCCTTAAAAGTGTTAGTTTTAAAGCTTCCCTAATAGACCCTTCGATTATAATTTAAAAACTAATAGGTACGATCGTTAGAATATATATAGACGATATAATTATTACTAGACTAAGTAATGACGCGATTAAAGCTATTAAAAATCAACTTAATAAAAGGTTTAAAATAAAAGATCTAGGCGAAGTAAAGAACGTACTTAGAATAAGGATAACTCGCTAGCTAGTAGGCGGAATCTCGATCGACTAGGAAAAGTATAGTAAAAGTATTATTACAGATTTCTTGTATAAAGACGCGCTAGTCTTTAGTATACTAATAGATAGGTTAACTATTAATAATTTAAAGACTAAGCTAGGACGGCAATTAAACGTAGGAGAGAAGAAGAACTACGTTTAATTACTAGGCAAGCTAATATAGCTTCTTAACACTCGGCCGGATATAGTATTCGCTGTAACACAGATGGCCTCGTTTACTTATAAGGCTGGTTTAAACTACTAGAAAGCTCTCCTTTGTATCCTTAGATATATTAAGGGTATAGTATTATATAGAATTATATATAATAATATCTATAAAAACAAAGAGCCTAGAGTCGACTTTTATATACTCGACTATAGTGTTAAGGTGTACTTAGGTAACGCTAGTCTTTACAATAAGATAGGATATGCCGACGTAGACTACGGTAACGATTAACGAGACTGTAAGTTAATTATTAGGAGTTTACTAATGTTTAATAGTAGTATTATCTATTGTTCGAGTAAGAAGATGTCTTCGGTAGTACGGTTAACTATAGAGGCCGAATATATAGGAGTAAGCGAATCGGTTAAGAAATTGATCTAGCTAAGACGACTAGCCGCTAAACTCGAGGGTAAAGATTATACGAAACAAGCTGCTCTAATACTACTTAGAGATAATAAAGCTATAGTGTAATTAGCGCTTAGGTTGTTAAATACTACTAAAATTAAGTATATTAATATAGCTTTCTACTATATAGTCGACAAGGTAAACAAGGGACAAGTTAAGGTAAGCTAGATACTAGGCGACAAGTAGCTTGTAGATAGTTTAACTAAGGCGCTCGATAAAGCGAAATTCGAGGTAAATCGGTACGCGATTAGAGTTAAAAGAACAGTTTAAGAGATCTCTGAATAGCTTTACTTTTACCGCTTTAAGAGATCTAGGGGAGTGTTAAACGGAGTTACCGAGTATTAGTAAGCTGTTCTACAAGCTAACCTGGAGTTACCGGGTATTGGTAAGCTGATCTATAAGCTGATTTATAATCAGCCTGCTTGTTGCTCCGCCGTTATCCGGAGTCACACTTATACTTAAACTAGAGTTATCTGCACTACTTTATTCTTTAGTTAAATACACAAATATCATTCAACACTTCACTTTTGTCACTTCTTAACTAAAAACAGCCTTCACTTCATACAAGTTTCACTTCTAGCAAGCTTCACTTCTTCACTTCTTCACTTAAGACGCTTCTTCACTTAAGACGCTTCTTCACTTAAGACGCTTCTTCACTTAAGACAGACTTTACTTCTTTAAAGTTTTTACTTCTAACACTCCGTCACTTTTAACTCACTTCACTTCTAACACACTTCACTTTTACCACTTCTTCACTTCTTAATAGTCTTCACTTTCGACACTTCTTCACCTCTAACAAACTTTACTTTCGACAGACTTCACTTTAGTATAGACTTTACTTTTAACAGTCTCTACTTTCTACCAATCTTCACCTCTTAATAATTCTCACTCTAAACAATCCTCACTCTATACAATCATCACTTTATTCTAGACTTCACTTCTTAATAGACTTTATTTCTAATATTACTTCACTTTTAACAAGCTTCACTTTAGTACAGACTTTTCACTCCTTACCAGTCTTCACTTTTAACACTTCTTTATAGTCTTCACTTCCGACAAACTTCAGTTTTAATACTTCTTCACTTTTAACAGCCTTCACTTCCTGCTACAACCCCTGGCCCCGAACTCACTACGTTTCCTCGAGGAGGAAACGGTCAATGCCCCCTATTCCCCTGATCAAATCGGATGTTTTGCGTCGCTTGGGATTGACTAGGGAGAACTCTCCAACTACAAGGAAGGGAAGCGTGGGCAATAAATACCCTTAGATGATGTTAGTGCTAGTGGTGTGCTAGTGGTGTGCTAGTAGGTGAGTGAATATCAAATTTCCATCAACAGGGGGCAACAATCAAAATTATACCATTGGATACTATAAAGCAAGGGCACATAATAGAAAGTGTGAGGCAGTGTAAGTAATTCTAGATTTCAAACACCAGTAAAAGCTAATTTGATAATTCGCTTAGGATTTCGATGCAATTCCTGTGGGGTCTTTTAACCATCTGTACTTTTTATTCGGCTATATAAGCCCAGGAAACTTTGACGTGGTTACATGGTACCGATGGATGAGCTCGGTGAGAAATTGTTCATATAATTTACCGAGTTGAAGAAGAATCATGATGGACATTCAACGATAATGGTATGTAAATAACTCATTGTGTGATCCATCTCAAGGCACTGCTACTCAACCTGTTTTCAGTAATCTGGTCAGCTCACAATCAAATCAAGCAATTTTCATCAAGAATCTTTTTAGTTTTTGAGTCAGCACGCATTTGATGGTGTCGAAATCGACTGGGTTAGGAAATCCGTCAAGTTCTTTAATTAAATACGCGAACTAAAAAACAGACATATAGGAATACCCTGGCGCGACTGAACGTGGTGGGTAATCAGAGGATAAGAAGAATCTCATTCAATTCCTCAAAGAGATTGACGACGCAAACAACAAACAAAAGGTCAAATATCTTGTCTATCTCACCATTGCAACCAGTCTCTGGTATCTTCAACATTTTGATCTCAAAGCTGTTGATCATATTGATTTTGTCAATACCATGAATAATGATCTTCACGGCCTCTGGGACTTTACCAATCCGATTGGCAGTCACATATATCCCCACACCAATCCACCAGAAATAAGTCTTGTAAAGTTAAACCTAGGTCTTGGTTTCTGCAGAAGGAAATTCCAACTTTCTTCCTTCATGCTACGAACTAGGATATCTAGTAACTTGGATTGGATTACAGATAAATCTAACCCCGAGAGACTGATGAAGGAAGTGAAAGATGCAATATAGCTTTCAAATACCACCGCGATACCGAAATCAATGGGATCCTCGTTGCATAGGTTTATCGGGTCAGCGCCTGGCTGAACACGGATAGATAGCGTAAATGTACCTGCTATTCAAAGGACGGCCAACGATAAAGATTTTGGCCAAGGACGCTGGAAAAAATGAATGAAGGGTCGATATGACAAATTTCAAAGAGCAAATACCAAGTACAAGAATGGGTTTCTCATTAAATTTCAATCATCGGAGCCAGAGCTAACAAGAAAAGCAAAGGCTAAAGGCGAGCAAAGTAAAGTACATCCCATTTTCCGTGCCAATCCCAACCCCAATCCGTCCTGATATAACCGAAACACTTAAGCTTTATTTGCACCAGCGGAACCGCTATCCTTCGCACGCTCACCATATGCCTTGGTGGCATACTCCCCTTGGTAAACAATCAAATCCTGTGGGCGGTAATCATGTTTACCAGAGAGGTAGCTCTCAAGGATGGCTTTGGTACCGTCTGCGTAACGTTTTTGGGCATCGATGGATGTACCAGACATGTGTGCCACCATTGCGTTTCCACCGCCAAATGGGTTCTTGGCGTATCGTAGAACGTGATCTTTTGGTGCTGGTTGAGGGAACCAAACATCACCACCATAACCGCGTAGGTGACCAGTTGACAGGGCCTCTGCGACATCTTCCTTGACAACAATGGCACCACGGGCAGTGTTAACAAGCCATGAACCTAACACACGTTAGATAGGATTTCATACAGGCAAGGTACCTGACTTACCCTTCTTCATCTTGGAAATCAACTCCTTGTTGAACATCCCTCGCGTCTTCTCGTGGAGTGGGCAATTGATTGTGACAACATCACATTGTGCCAACATCTCCTCCAGATTCTCAACACGTCTGCATCCAATCTCCTTCTCAATCTCTGGCTTTAATGGTTGGTAATCAAAGTATAGAAGCTCCTTGCAGTCGAATGGCTTCAGTCTTCTCAGGACACGCTCACCAATTCGACCAACGGCTACTGTACCGACAACCTTACCCTCCAAATCAAATTCGTTTTTGGCGGAAGCTGCGACATCCCACTCACCGGCCTGGATTTGCTCGTGTGCTGGAACAAAGTTACGGACAAGAACTAGAATCGTCATAACTACGTGTTCAGCAACTGAGACGACATTAGAGCCGGTAACTTCGGCAACTGTGATTCCGCCATTTGTTGTGTTGGCAGCATCTAGGTCAACGTGATCAGATCCAATGCCAGCGGTAATAGCCAGCTTCAATTTCTTCGCCTTGGCTAGACGTTCGGCAGTAAGATAGCCAGGATGGAAACTAGTAAATCATGAGCTCAAGTGAAGATATTGGGGTTGAGTATATATACGGTGTAGTGATGATAACTTCGGCATCAACTAGCTCTTGGTCAAACTTTGAGTTTTCGCTATCCTTGTCCGATGTCGTGACGAGAGTGTGTCCTGCATCCTCGAGCCATTTGCGAATACCAAGCTCGTTCTCTGTTGTGCCTAGAAGCTCTGGCACCTTGGATGGAAATCAGAATTGAACGTTATGTGCAGATTTGGACAAATACATACATCTTCGGCATGCTTGCCACCATCGTACAGTACAAGAAGAACCTTGACCTTTTCACGAATTCCAGTCAGCGTTCTGATCCCTCCAATTTGCTTGTACCTCAGAGCTTGGGCTCCGCGGGTTAAAAGTCGAGCAGACGGTGGAGTTGCTTTCGTAGTAGACAACGATGCCACTGCCGAACGACATGCAATGCGAGAGATTGACCGGGTGATAAATACCATTTTGAATTGTTCTTAACCGTAACCTTTTTTGAGGAGGGAATAGAAGTTGAAGTAGTACAGATTTTACTGTAATGCAGATGCGGGGTTCGGAGCAAGGGCTGCATCCCAACGTCAGTAATGTATACATATGTACATACTCCGAGTATGTACAAAATCGACAGGCATATGTGAAGGTGGAGACCTGATTGGGAAGGTAAGGGGGTGCTGCCAGACGTACCTCTGTAACTATGTACCTTTTTCAATTCGTCTCAAGATGAGGTAATGAGGAGGAGATGAGGTAAGGAGAAGATGATGAGGAGGAGTTGGATGAGGTTGAGATTGAGTGAAATTCCCGTTCCCAGGGCGTGGCTTCCTTGTCTTATAGTCCAGACCCAGCCAGACCAGAGCCTGTGCCAGTGCCAGTGCCAGTACGTACCAGTGCCAGTTGCCAGTTGCCAGTGCCAGTGCCAGTGCAGCAAACAAAGCTCCCCTCCTTCTCATCAGCGGCCCAATACCAAAACCACCTGCACCGTTTCCAACCGCCGAATTACTTCTCGCCAACTCCACTTGATGATGTACATATTATATTAGCCCCGTTGAGCCCACAGAGAAATCTGGTTCCTGGTCCCGCCCCGCGTCTCCGACAACCTGCGGGAAAGTCCAGTCGTACGAGAAATTGGGCGATGTAGCTAGGTAGGTAGCTAGGTAACTAGGTACCTATCTCAACCGGAATCCATAGCTTCGTTGTTTGCTCGGTGAGTTCGGGATGTTTGTGTACGCATTCCAGGTAATGAAAATGGTCCCTAGCCTATTCGGGTTGCCGCCAAATGTTCTTTTTATAAGCGTTTTCTTTTGTTCTTACGGCCCTTTTATCACTATCAACTCCTTAGGTATACTAGGTATATGCCACTGCCACTGCCAGGTATATGCCAAGAGGAAATGGAAGTCAAATGGAAGTCAGATGTCAGATGCTGAGATCCGCTTAAATGCCCCCAGGCAGTCAGGGTCCAGCTATGATACTATCCCAAATCCAATATACTGGATATGCACGCATGCCCGCAGGCACGCAACTGGGTACCGTATTCTGACTTGGACTGGTGCACAAGCTTCTAGCCTTTCTAGCCTTTCTAGCTTCCCCTCTTTCTTCCCCGCCACTGGGTTAGCGAGGGTTATCGATTGGCGGCGATGATTCGGAGAACTCGGGAGTCGGGAGCCCCACTACTTGGGTAGCTTCCCACCAGTGCCACCACGTCAGGTCCCTCCGCCTCGGCATCTTCCCGATACATCTCCCTTCGCTGGCCTTCAGATACTTGCTGTGCCTGCTCTGTCCACTGCCCACTGTTCACTGCCATACTGGGTCCTGGGAAGAGTTGGTACATGTTGGTGGATATTGTCAAAGGAGGAACTGCCTATCCACTGCTGCTACCGATTCCGGGTATTGGGTTTCTTTGCGTTCTGGCCCTCCTGCCTGGTAGACAGAGATAGGTATAATATGTACCATACCTAGGTATAACATGCACCATACCTAGGTATAACACACAGGAACACCATTAATAACAGATTGATAGTGTAAGCAACTTTGCTCCATACACAACATTTTAATTGCGGGGTAACAACCAATGATGAACGGAGACTTCTCCTTTCGACAAGAACTCGAATGACGAAATATGAGAGGTACTGGAGTATTCGAGTAGTACCAAAAGGGAAAACATTCCCCATATGATCCATATCTTACCCTAGGGGCCACACTCGGCGGGACCTTTCAATTTGATAGTCTAAATTAGACATAAAGACCGGCTTAGTACTCGCATCGAGCATATGCAGCATTCAACGTCAAATCACCATGTCAGTTATCGAGTCCATCTGCAATCTAATTGCTGACGGGTGAACGGGACTGGTGCGATTTCAAACGTCTCGTAGCGGATCATGTGCCTCAATCGGTTCGTAAAATCCTTAGTTGCGTACGTACTGGCCTGCTGCGCAGAAATGCAGAAAATGTCATTTTTAGATGGATGTTGGAGAGAGTCTTTGTGCAACGCGGTGATTTAGGTGCGATCCGTCTTGCCTTCAAGGGCACTACATGGAGGAGGTTGGCCCCACCTGGAGCTTAGGTTGTGAGGTAGGTCACGTGACTATACACCGATTCCAGCGACCTTTATAATAGCAGTTTTTCCTTTACCTGTGATTTAGACACTTTATCTAGTGTCATATCTATGAGAATTTTATACTGCACCATAAAATCCTCAAGTTTAGGTGCAGGCGGTTATTGAAGGATCTTTACACGTGACTCTCCCCACCTCCCCCACCCAAACCCCAAGTTTCATCCTTCTCGTATCTAGTGCCACCTCGTCTCAAAAACCCGAATTACTCAAAAGAGATTCACGTTTCATCCAACGAGCACATCAGACACTTCTTCACAATCTAATCGCCCTCCGAGGCCGAACGTCCTCTTAAAGAGTTTATAGCCGAGTACGTGCCGTAAATCCAGTAGTGCGACATTTGGAAATCTTTAAGATGTTAAAAGGTGAAGAGTAGAGGAGAATTGACTTTACCAACAAACCCGAGGAATTCACTGCCTGGAAATTGATTGAGCAGTGCAGATCTTTACAATAAACACACGGCACAGTACTATTGGACTTGCTCAATTACTGAAAGAGGAAAACAATAGAGTTCCTAGAACTTTCTCCATACCTCAATCCGAGGGCTCACTTCCGTCATAATGTGCTATCTCAACCTTTACTTGAGACTTTGCAAAATGTACCCTCCATCAATTACGAACTTGAAAGACTAGGAATGAACTCCTCTTGAAATGCTGCTCTAGAAGCTCACGGTTAAATGGAGCGAAATACTGTCAAATAATACAGCCAATCAATCGTATTGCATGTACAAATCTTAGAATTGATTAGATATAGACCTCCCATGTTGTCATCTGGCTTTCCATCACAATCGTACTCCCAAGATCCCAATTCCACGTGTCGGAACAACATCAACTCAAAACTATAGATAATCTAAAAATAAAAATCCATCCTCCATCCTCCATCCTCCTCTCGCATTCGTCCCCTCGTCTCGATCTCTAATTCGTTTATTCGGCACAGCATAAAACAACTCAGGTTCCTAAATACATCTGTTCTCCCGAGCATCTGAGCATCTGAAGTACCGAGTCTCTTCTGGTAGTTCACTGCAACCGGTAGAGAATCGGTTATACGGTAGCGGTAGAGTTTCGCATCCAAGACTACGCACCGATACATCGGCTGGCGTAAGCTCGGGATAGTACAATGCTCGAGCATGTATACAGTGAGGCGATAGCGAGAGCAGGTGTTGATCGCAGAAAGAAAGAAAAGGAGCCAAGGAATTTTTTGGACTGATAAAGATATCGTATATTAATAGTTAGGATAGGTAAGATACATAAAAGGCTAGAACAGGCTATATACTGTGTAAGAAAGCCTCTGTGCTTGCTACCCTTTCCATTCTAGTCCGGGATATAAATTTATCGCTACCTCCAGCCTCTGCTTAGCTCGAGCGCCCTATCAACGGCCAACCACCCACCCCAGAGACGAGAAACAATGCAAGCATCAGTCCCATCAACTCATCCCACGTATATCAAATAGTCTCCACAGGAGGTATCATAGTTCCAACAGTTGTCCATGTCACTCCGCCGAGTAGACACCTGAGCAATCTTGTACAATACAATAGACAAGAGGTAATAGAAAGTAAAAAAAAAGGATCGGCTTGTACAAAAAAGCAAAAGATGACAAAGGAAATAAAATGCCAGACCGTCAATCAAGAGGTATCATTAGAATAGAACTCCTTCCATACACAACAGCGACAACACATGTCGAAATATAACATCTTTCTCCGTTACCCTATATGGGTAAGCCAAGACAACATGTCTTGAAAATGCACAAACTCATCTTCTGAAGAGGGAATCATGATCGATAAAAAGCAAAAAATTTGAACGCTTGCAAACCACCTGAACACCAAAGTCTATAGAACACCCTCTCACAACCCAACCCTTGGCTCGGCGTTTATTTGTTGCGCTTGACCGAGGGTCTCAATTAATAACTTTTAAGAAACAATACATAAGATTCCCCATGAAATTGAGGCTCTCTCATATCCATTCGTTCTTTCCTGTACTAGGTTGCGTTGGTTTGACAGGGCTGCCCAAAGGGTTTCCTCTTAGTGGACCGCGAGAGAGAGAGGCGGTCTTTGGGTTGAAGGCTTTCTCGACTTCTTCTGCCTTCGATTCGTCAGACGTCCTCGAGTATGTCGAGGATTTAGAGTCCGATCTTAAAACTGAAGGTTTTGCCGGTGAGTACACTGCAGGACTCAATTGAATAGCATCACTATCAATTCTCTTGACGAGGTTTACCCTTGGTGTGAGAGGGAGTGTCTTGGTGGCTGTCTGATAGTTGACAGTTGTAGACTTTGGGCTTAGTCTGGGGCTTGTTGAATTTAGCCTAGGACTGGTGGAGTTTAATTTGGGACTTGTCGAGTTGGCGACTCGAATGGGTGATTGTGACCGTGATTGCACAAAGTCTTGTGTCACGAGTTTCAGTGGCGAGGGAGCCATGGATTTGGGTGCAGGCGTTGGTTCGTAGGTAGGCGACAGAAGCCCATTAGGCATCGTCGGGTTAGTGGGTTCTGGGGCGTGCGATAATCTTAGACCAATCTGTACTGTTGCAGTAGAAACTATGGATGGATTTCGCCCGTGACCGCGGTTGAAGACCTTCGGTGGTGCTAGTAGATCAGTGATATCATATATCGAGGTAGGTTCCTGCCTCGATTGAGGCACGCCTAATGTGTTGCTTTCCGGTGCTGGTTCGTTCGGAAAGAGAGAGTATGATGGCTTCTTCGTATGTCCTCGCGTGGGTTCGGTATATGTTGGGACCTTTGACTCGGTGACGGTTGCAAATATTTTTTCGTTGAATCGTGATGTGGGCGTAGATTTCGTGAAAGTCGGGCTTACCAAAGAGTCCATGCTAATAACCCTTCCTTTCTCATCCCCAACTAAACCAGCTCGGCTATCTGGGTAATCTCGGGATCTCGAAACAGGCGACATCATTTGGTGGTTCAAAAATACCAACTCGTTCGGTCCCCAGATTCTGATTTCGTGCTTCTTTCCGTTACTCGATCCGCTCGGTCCAAATGAGGTCGTGGCTGTGTTGGATCGCAGGAATAAATGGAGGACTCCATTGACCAAGCCCGAAAGATTCACCACCACAGTTGCAATCATGGCTTGCTTCAAACCCCCGTCTTCGGTGACGAGGGATGCGAACCATGGAATGACGAATGCCTTGAAATCGTTAGCAAAATTCGCTAGAAACCCTGTAACAACTTGACTTACTAGTGAAAGTAGGCCGAGAACCAGGTAATAGACCATTCTCGAGGCCGCAATTCTTTGATGCTCATCTACCAAGTCGACTTTTGACAGTCGGAAGAAGATCGTCAAAGCACTGGCGAGCATTATTGATGCAATAATACATAACATGATCAACCCCACTTCCCCGTAAATTGTTAAAAACCACATCAAGGACCCAAAGCAAGTTTCGTTCTCCTGGACCACGAATGAATATACCCATGTTCCAACCGACATCAACAAAACTGCAATAGAGCATACTGTTACATCGTACTTGCCACGGGGTTGAAATGGGTTAGCTCGTAAAGACCTGATAGCGCATTCGACTCCAAAGACCGCTTGTATGTATGGTACAAGGAAAAGTGCTGTTGTCTGTTAGCACCTACATAAAATTTCTGGCGACAACCAACATACCAGGAAGCAAAAACTGTGCAAAGACATCACAACCTTTGACAAATAGAGATTCCAGACCCGTTCCTTGTACTCCCATGAATGCAAATCCCTGAATGGCAATTCCAATGGCTAGAATCAAGGGGAAAGTCTCAGCTGGGTGCATTTTACTGATGCAGAATTTCCTATTCCCATTAGCAGACATCCATATACCCGTCTCATTGCTAACATACGTTGCTTTGAACTTTGGATTGCATCTCTTCGTAGCCATGTAAGAGTCGTATAAGATGCTCGAAGCCGTTGCCAACGCCGCCAATACATTAAATGCTGCGAGAATTATCGTCGAGGTCCTGACCGACTTGCTCTCCGCAAACACGAGTTTCTTGATCAACAGCCCTGCAGCGGCGGTGGCATTACTGGCGCTTTCTGCCTCCCTCTCCGTTGCTGCCCATGTCCCATTCACACTGGTCCCGTTGCTGATCTGGATCGTCTGATTCCTGAAGGCCCGCTCCATCACCAATCTCGCCGTGGACGCCATTGTGTTGTCCGCCGTCATCGACGGCTCTTCACACGAGGTTTTCCAAATCGATTTGCAGGCAGCGAGCCTTGTTGTTTACTCCGATGATGTGGTTAAGTCATGAATACCGTAAGGAACTTTCTTATCTCGAGGTTGAGTTGTGTATGTGTGTTGGAAGTGTGTTGAGTGAGATGAAAAGAATTAGTGGGGCAGTCCAGATGCCCAAAGAGAAGAAGATGCAAGATGAAACGGAAATCTGAACCAGCAGCAGTGGCAAGGAAAGCCAGAGAATGCAAAAAAGATGTGACGACAGAACTGGCAGCGAAAACCCAAAAGAATGTCAAGTCGTCCAGACGTCCAAACATCAGAGACTTCGCGCTGGGTCTAGGGAATGCATGAAGTATAAGGGAACCAGGCCCACGCGCGGGAGGAGTCGAGTCCGGCTACAAGGGGAGCCTTGGGGGTGGGTATGATGGGGTAAACTTTGGAAAGGCAAAGCCCGCGGCCATGCTGAGTGGTGCTCCGAAGTAGTTTCACGGATGGGTGCACACTTGCAAGATGGATTATGGTGCGCTTCTATGAGTGGTCAATAGTGACGACCTCGAAAGAGGGCCACGGCCAAGACCCAGAACCCAAGAGACTCTTACTACCGGCGATGCTGGGCGAGAAGCAACCACTTAGGAGGCGATAAGGTATTTTGAAGCGTATGCCCATTCTCCAGCCATGAAGGAATAGTGGGACTCTGTGGACCAGGTCCGCGGATGAACAGACTGTATTGAGCTGAAAATGGACCAAACCATGTCCCGATCCACGATTTGCAACTAGGATCCTTCGTCGATGAAGCAGCTCTCGACGGTTTTTGTGTGAAAGGCATTGATGAAGCAAAGCGTACGGTTTCGGCTGTTGTCGCAGGTTGTCGCTTAACCCTTGATAGCAGGGGAGGTCATGCCGTTCCTGGTGCGAGTCTGGCGAGTCTGGGTCCGCGGCTTGGTGGACTGTGGACATCGCTCTCTACTAGTCTCTAGGCCTTTGCTTGAAAGACGCAAAAGAAGTTTTCCACGATCCCTGATTGTAAATGGAATAATCCAGGGTTGATCCGAAAAGGGGGCCATCATCAGTTGCGCATCTTCTTGGATTTTGCTGGGTCACTGGGTGGTGCATTGATTGATGGCACAGAGCTTCTGGTGGTCTGTTATCGTCGATTGCTTTTTCCAGAAATATCTGAAAACCCATCAGCCAGAGTACGGACCGTAAGCCTTCGATTCCTAACTCATGGTGCAATTGGTGATCTTTGCACCTCGTGGCTGTAGGCTGTAGCCGATGCGCGAAACCAATATGGATTTGATACGAAGGACTTCTACTTCGGTACTTCGAAGTCACAATTACCTGCCCTGCGCAGGCTGCGCAACCTTTTCCATCGCGGACATTGCAAAGCCCCCACAAACGGCCGCGGCTTTCTGTGAATCTATGTCATGGCGCCGTACGAGTCCTCGAGTAAAGCACACGATGGGACTGCTGACGACATGCTGCAGGTATAATCTGATGACGAACATCGTAATCGGGGCGGTTCCTGTGGATTGAAACAAAATCGAGATTCGAAGAGTCCAAAGAAGTTCGTCCATTGCCCGTCGAAGGATTATGGTCCGTTCTCCGATTTTGCCAAGTTTGCTGGTGCTTTTTGAGGCCCAACAAGTCTCACGGTATGAGATGAAACTTCACCTCGCGGATATCTTCAGGGGTTGGCAACGCTATCAGCGGACGGTGTCTCCGAGGACTAAAGCAGACAGTAAGAACATAAATAACATACCGAGGGGCGCCTCTGGGTTGCCTAGAAATGACGATGTTCCTGAAGGCTTCTTTGATAGAGAACCAAAGCAGAAAGCCGCTGATAAAATACCTAGAGCCTAGGTAACCTAAATGTTCCAGCTGTAGTTAGCCGCAGGCCAGTATTAATCACGTGATTAACAACAAACAATTCAACCTTAGGTTTGAACAGGCTCTCGTATTTATTCCAACTTCCTCTTTTCCTACCTATTTCACTTTAAAATCTGCTTGCTTCCACCTATGAGTCGACAATTGATACAATACGAGTAGTCGATTCATTCTTTCTCTGTGCTGTCACTTGATGTCACTTGATACAGTATTATTATGACTAGTGGATTTGTTCGCTCAAATAATCTCCATTGATCATCGATTCATCAAGTCTCCCACGTCTCAAAATACGAGAATTCCATCACAATTCCAACACAAAGACCTTACTGTTGAGTTGGTACGGTAATTAT
The DNA here is from genome assembly GCA_900536425.1 of Hymenoscyphus linearis. Taxonomy (NCBI): domain Eukaryota; kingdom Fungi; phylum Ascomycota; class Leotiomycetes; order Helotiales; family Helotiaceae; genus Hymenoscyphus; species Hymenoscyphus linearis. Next base: position 190,758 of record UNPR01000040.1, read on the forward strand.
CAATGGTTGCCCGGTACTACTACCTATACGCACCTATACCCAGACCATAATACGCAGACAATAATACGCCGTAGTTCCTGGGGCGATTCTGGCATGTTGCGAATTCTCCATCAAATCTCCGCTTGACGCGAAACCCATGTTTCCCTGCAGCGAAATCACATCCACTTTCTCCGGATCCTCAGTCATCCAACCGAAGAATCCTCCACATTATCGCGCAACCTGGAAATTCTGGAATGAGCTGCAAATGTTGATCAAATGTTTCCGACGTGCGAAGTGGAGAGTGGCTACCTACTCCGTACACACTTCCGATACTCCTTACCCTATCAAGCCTTTCCTATGCCGCTGCCGCGTCGCCCTTGAAATTTCCGGGCGAGTAATTGACAAATTGACAAATTGATAGCCACGGCCACGGCCACGGCCACCATAAATCTTGTAAGTACACAGCTTCGAAATCGTAACATCCCGATGCTCCCTAACGACACATCAATAATGATAAACTTAGAAAGAGGCATCGACTCAATCGCATCCATCATACCTACTATACGGAGCACCAGACCAGGGAGTACATACGATGCCTAGACAGCAATCCAGGATACACCCTAAATGGACTTCCCAAAACTCATCTATTCTCGTGGGAGCCGCAAGTGTTTATTTGGATGTATGACTTAATTCCATAATTGCTTTGAAGTACTTCGAAGTATAATATATTAAAATTCTTAAGTATATTATAAGTACATTAAAACCCAAGGCGCAGACCAAGTCCCGCGATACGAAATATAAATACCCGTTGGCCTCCGGAATTTACATCATCGTTTTTAAGGTTATCACGCCCGCCCGCAGTACTTACTATAGTGTAAACCACTATAACAGTATAACTCTCCCGCTGCCAGCCGTAGATCATATGCTCGCTTCGCATCATTCAACGCCCACTACAGGTCACCCCCTCACCCCCTCACCTCCGTCTCACGGGCTACCTGGTTTCCGAGACGAGGGATTTCTCAAGTCCAGGCATCAAGAGAAGTCTTTAGAAATGAAATCTGACTGCCTTCTCACCGCATCGAATTTGTGGTTGCTGTAAAAGTCCTTGAATTTTACGCTTCGTCCCATCTTTCTCCCTTGATACCTTTCAAGACCATGGCCATATTTGATTTGCTCCGTACTTTACGGACAACGGACAAAAGCCATTTTTCCATCGTCAGCCAGTCCATGCCTCATGTGCCAAGCGGCATATATACAAAATTACTTTCAGTGGCGATGTTGGTGGTGCTAATTCGTAAATGTTTTGCTTGAAATCAATCAATACGAGTACTCCGTACCTACTATGCTTGTATCACCATTCACTGGCAGAGTCGGCCGACCCAAGAAGAGGACGGGATTACCCCAATCCACGTGGAACTTTTGTGCCGCACCTGGTATGGGCTATTTGAAATCGTGAAATTTTTAGATTTAAGGTCTTCGAGGGCGATCAGACTGTGGTGAGCCACAAAAATGTGGTCTAGATTATTCGCATGCGGGGTTGAGGGGTCGCTGTTCCACCGCCATACTTGACGCAGTTAATGCCTTAAATCCCATCGTTCCTGTCAGCAGCCATCACCACCCCAACGGCCAATGAGTCCGGAACGAAGCTGAGAGGCGAAGAGTTGTATACATCGTACAGCTCTACGATTGGAGCAGCAAAAGAAAAGTGAGGGAAATGCATTAATCATAACCAAACGAAAGTGTTCGAAGTGTCAATTCATTCGCTGGATCTCGAGCAAAGGATTAGATTTGATACCCTTGAAAGTTCTCCTTCACATGGGATAAGACGCGCCGAGTGTCTAGACAATCACCATCGAGTGATCTTTCCCTACTGTACAAAGCATCAGAAAAACATGTGGGGTACATAGAAAATATGATGGAGAAATCTCGAAAGGTTGATATCATGCAGCAAAGGTTTTAATTAAGGTAACGGAACTCCCGATCATCTGTAATTGAGGGGATATGAGTGGAGAATTTGCCTCCATTTTCTAAAGCAATAAGCTTGATGGTGTAATAGACATACAGATGATACATTAAAGACAAGGGCTAGTTGACAAATTGGTCCTTGAAGTCACTCGCTCAAGGCCGTCGAACAGATTTGGGGCAACCATCAAAATATCGTTTCTGGTTCGATGGGTCGGTCGTCTTTACCAGGCTTTTGGTCCTCTGAATGGGGTTCCGGCCACCGACAGCTGTTTGTTGATCTGGTTATCGACGCTGGGTTGAGAGTCAACGTCGATTATCAAACCAGTGGAACTTTGCTGGGTGACAAATCCCCTAGACACTTACCGGAATTCGTGATTTTATCTCGGATAATAACATAAAAACCAGAGCAGAATATTCCAAGATAAACGCGCCTCTTTGTGATACGTAATGCATAAATATTACAGAGTCGCAGATTGCCATGTTGGGTTATTCTCGCTCCATGATAGATGGAAGTTATTGTGAGATTGTTCGAGTCTCGTAGCTCATTTTCAGCCTGACTGCTGAATTCGAGGCATACATACGACGAATAATCTCGTGTATCGTTTGCCAAGTAATACAACTTTGCCTCCCATGATAGCCCCAGATTTGAGTAGTCATAGACTTTGTGTATCGACCGGGTTGTATATCCCCTACTTGCTCTTTTTATCGTGCTTCTTCTGGGCTGCTGCAACCACACCGTGGCGAACCTTACACGCGTTTTCGATATCTTTGAACGCAACCCACATAGCATAGAGAGGCAGAAAAACCCAGAGCATGTTGAAAAATACCAAATATACCCACAAAAACATGAAATTGCTACCATCTAGATTCTGGTTCATAGTGAGCCATTCTGGGGCAAATGTCATGAAACCTATTGCGCGGTATGTCAGCTACTGTAGCGCGAATTGATAGGTGTGGGAAGGAACTACCTCCATATATCTCCCCGGTAGCCAAAACAATCATCCAGAAACTAACACGCCAGTCCCTTTTTGCAATTCCATAACAGATCCAGGCTGCAAGTGGTCCTGCTACCAGGACCGTCAAGAGCTCCAGGCTTATCACCGTGAGATCTGCACCCGCCCATCGTTTGTCCGCTTGGGCGTAGACCATCCACAACTTCGATGCCCAATTGTCCCCGTATGCAGCGCCATGTAACCGATTACTTTGTCCAAGGAAGTTCGTGATTGATGCAGGATGGTGGATGGCAGAATCGAAGGGCTTGGATGTAAAGAAGCAATTGTAGAGGTAGGATCCCTCGAAGATGGTATGGATGAGGAAGTCGAAGGCGTGCCAGATAAACAGAACACGAAACCTCGGTGCGGTGGATGGTGTCAACGCATACAGAGAGAGGATGTATGCGGACGTCAGGATTGCAACGACTGCAATGAGAGACACAATGGTTGTGGTGTCGATGACATCCATAATGGAGAATTCCGGAGAAGGAGGAGCCATCGTGGCCGGAGCACAATTACGAAGCAACAAAGCTTGAAGCCGAAGGAGAACGGCAATCTGAGCGAAGACCAAGCTCAACGGCGGGGGCAAAGGTAGCAAATAACTTCAATTAATTGGACCTGACCATTGTCGAGTTGGAGTTCGCGTTGGAGTTGTGATTGAGACACTCGGTAGGGGAATCTTTGTAATTACTCGAGTAGACCTCGGGAGCTAAGTGATGTTGAGGGGAAATATCAAGCTACCCCTGTCCACCATTCTGGCCCCTTCCCACCCTTCCACATCCAACAACACCAAAACAAAAAGCCATGATAAATTATATTTCTTGTCAAGAGCCTTCTCTCCCAAGTAACGTAATAAGAATGTCACCAAATGGATACATCTTAACCCTATCAGTCTCTCAACGCATATAGGCAATCATTAATAAGCTAGCTTAAGATTTCCTCTCGTTTGCACAATTGGAGCAGTGCTATTACTCTTTGCTTTTGCTAACTCGTACATCTAGTTACAAACTGTGGTGGTGTTTTTTCACTAGGCTTGTTGTCTCTAAGATGATGAGACAAAAGAGAGGTACTGCAAGGGAATATTACACCAAAGTTTTAGCGAGGTAGCCCAGGTCTAATTGCTATGGAAAAGGTGGTGGTAGATGCGACGGTGTACTCAAGTTAAAGGTTACTGATTTACACATGACTGGTAAGTGTCTTTTACAGCATTTGTTACCAACACAAGCCACCAACAAGCAAAGCCAGAATGAAATTGATGTATTTGTCTTGCAGTATAGGCTGTGTATCGTAAAACGCATCTTTTCTATATTGTCTAACAGATCTTCTTTAGTAATGCACAACCTTCACCTCTCCTCCCTAGCCAGGCCATTCTCCACATGCTATTTCCGCGCTCCAACATAATTTAGAACCCAAGCCCCGTATTCCAAGCATCGGCAGTGGATGCATCTCTTGTGCCTATCCAGAGTCAGTATACCTTCGTATAAAAAAGATGCGGTAACACAGAATACTGACCTAAAGCTATAACCTCCTCCTTAACCTTGTCGCACTTTTCCTGGGCAGCTTTGTTACCCAGACAACCTCTTTGATTATCCCTGACCATATTGCAGATGTGGCTCATGATGATACCTGGAGCCAGTGCGTCCTGTTGTCCCCCCTTGATCTGTGGGTCGGTTGGCAAGAATGTTCCTTGGTCTGGCTTTCTTCCTGGTCTTCCCAGCTGGAAATCCATCGATGGGTCGCAAGCACCAAAGTCGGCACCATCAGGCTGGGCGGCATTGGTAGTGGAGTTACCAGCAGGGGCGGCAGCTCCAAAGGAAGCCAAAGATGCGACGAGAGCGAGGGTGAGAGTTTTGGTATACATTTTGAATAAAGGGTTTTTTAAAAAATAAAATAAAGACTGACTAGCAGTATAATAAGGTAATACTAGTGTGAGAGAAAAGAATAAGTTCACAGAACTTGCAAAGAACGTTCAAAAAGACGAGTGCTGAGAAACTGAAATAGAATGATGTGACTTCAACCAGAATATTGGGCGGAAGATGAGAGGTACTTATGCTTAAGATATTATTGTGGGGAGTAACGGAGTAATGTTGCAGCTGGGGAAGCTATTGGTGAAGATATCCCCGAAATAATACATCTTACTCGTACCACGAGCGATGAACTCAATAATTGAGCCGCGTCTAGTAAGAGGTGTTCAACAAGAGGGTTCTTCCTGGGCGAGAATGCTTTCATCTGAAGTTCTGACAGCTTTGACGTGATTGATAGCCACTCGGAGTTTCAGAAAATCCACTCACTCTCGGCGCTTGGATTTGAGACCTTGACAAGGAAACGTGCCATCACCATATGATATATCGGACATAGAAATCGCGCGCGCGGTTCAACATTATTCAATTGGTTTTCGTGACATAGAAAGTATCAGTCTTCCAAATCCAACAGTAAGCTTATTTCATTTGGTAGCGCTGCAATATGACGTCTTTTTACCAGCGGGGAAATGTGGTGTAACCAAGCCAAGCGGTTGCCACCTTTCATTTTACTGTAAGCGAGCCCCACGGTTTCTAATCGCGAATGGCAGAATACGACCAAAATACAAACAAGTCACAATTTGTAGGGCCTTACTCCGTACTGCTATGAATATTCTGCTCGAACAGGAAAAAATCTAGCGTTGTTCCCATCTCCCCAGAGAAAACTGTGTCTTTCTTTGTTCCCTTATTCAAACATTGTCGGTCAAGACTTAAGATCCTTTTCTATTTCTCGACATACCATTACTCCCGTGGCTCTCGCTACACAGAGTTTGAAATGACACACTCTCTATACAGATGAATCTAGAGCATCTAGTTTCATTTGACGAACGTCAAAACTATAGATGAACTCCGAGGGTTGTATATCTTCTTCTGGGACGAATGTTTCCCAACACATACTTAACCTCCTAAGAGAATGTAGACTCGCATATAATGAGAAACTCGGATACAAACCACAACTATTCAAGTGTTCTGTTGAAGAAGCACTAGATTTCTTTACGTATATGAATGATTGTAATGAATATGCTAGAGACTCTGTAGAGATCAGACCCGGCCTCTTAAGCAACGACAGCAGAAGAGCTATACTCGAAGAAATTATTATGCACCAGCTCATTCTTTCTCGGGTTGATTTTCATCGCAATCATGTTGTCCACAATTTCCAATTTGCCATTGAACAAGTCTTTCAAATAGCAGGACCTTTCAGTACTAGCTTCTCTTCGTTTGTCCCTATGTGTTTCCAGCTATCGTCGCTAACTATGTGCGTTTTGCGTTACTAACTTCGATATTTAGCAGATCAAGAAAAGCTTAGGTTAGAAGCTTCGAAAGATGTATCATTATTATTATTTTGAGGCTCTGTTGAGACTCCTTCCGACCATTTCTCCTGTTGGCTGAAGCTTACGCTGAATATCACAAAATAGAGGAAATGGTAACATTAGTTCATCGAGTAAAATTGATAATCACTAATAGACCAATGAATGGTAACTCTCGAAAAGAAAAAGGCCAACGGATCTACAGACCCACAAGAGTAGATCGACTAATGATCTTCGGTATTTATTTCCGTAACGTTGATAGGAAGATCAGCATATTTCTTAATATAGCGATAGTATAGACTTACTACTGACTACAAGTATTGAGCAAGCCGTCCGACTTTCTTTATGTCATGGCTGATAAATAAAATGATCAATTTTACAACTATTTTTACCGCATAACCGTTGCCAGGCATGATTTCATCAGACTTTTCACGAAGGACATTCCGGTTTCATTCTATAGTTGCAACATTCCTGTCATGACCTTTTTGACCTAAATTTTATAAACTGTGTCCATCAAGAGTATTCCATCAATAACCGGGAACCTGCAACGCAAACCCATAAATTCCACATGGAGCGAAAATGAAACACCACATCTTGGGATTTAGTACGTCAAATTCCATGAGAAACAAAAATAAGAGGTCGAGCTAGGCCAAATAAATCCTCTGAAGTTTCTAGAATTCAAAGGACTTTTAGCTGAAAGAACTCTGATGCTTGATAAATTTTTCCTTCTCTTCTTTTAAATCCGGCTTTACACGTCGCAATCCACCATCCGACGGCAACTGAAATGTAGCCGAGTGTCGTGTAGGAGGTGCGTATGTTCGATCGGGAAGTGTAATATCGTTATTCGGGTATCGGTTATCAGTTGGAAAATTTGAATCTGGAGGATGAACAGCCACCGGAGGAGGACCGTGAGATGACCGGAAAGATGGTGTTACAATTGCGAGAGGCACAAGTGGGGTTTCTATGTTCCTGCTTGAGTTGAAATAACTCTCCTGCGGTGTGGATGGTTCCGTGGGCGAGTTCAAAGCAATGTACTCAGCCCTACCTGAAGTTTCTCCATCACGACGGCCAATACTGGCTCTAGAATGTATTGTTCGTCTGTTATTATTGTTATTTGATGTATTGAGAATGATTGGACTGCTAGGTCGATGGGCGTGGCCGGTATAACTGGTGTTGCTTGTGTTATGCTGAGATCTTCGATGGCTGATCAACGCTGGCATATGTGGCAGACATATACAAACAACGCCGAGGGCAACCTCAACAATTCTAGCTTGTTTAGTCGCATTGAAATTACATGGAGAAGGGCGCTTACGCGAAGAGAATAATCAAAGGTAGGTTGTAGGTTAAATCCGGAAGTGAGCCAAGCTGTATACGGACGACATAACCAATCAGACTAACAGCAGGTGCTCTACATAGGATATGTCAGCTTAGGGAAACAATTTTTTTTTTCCTTTTTTCAAAAAAAAACTCGGAAACCTACGCAGCACCAAGAGTCAAAGCGAAAATTATTTGGGCCTTTTTTGAACGGCGAATACGCAGTTTCATGACTGAGAAGACCGGCAGCAGAAGAATGAATATATCACTGAGTAGATTGAAGAGCCCGCTAGCATTCAAGATGGCGCTCTTGTTCAGACAGCTCCCGCGAATCATATTATCCCAAGCTCGTGCGACAGGGGAGCACTCGAACAGCTTTGTGAAGAATTGAGAAACGTAAAACCCAATTACAGTGATCTCGGCGATTCTCAAGATCTTGTTGAGCCGAGATTTCAAATTCGTAACAAACAGCATTCGGTAAATATGGAGGAGTGTGAGCTTGCAAATGAGCACTTCCGCAGAATATACGACCGTGACAATCAGGTACCACTGGCAGGCAAGGCCGTTAGTAGATATTCCAACCAAATAGTATGTCGGTCTGGGAAAATTGAGAATGACAACAGAGAAGAGTAAGAGACAAGGGTGGAATAGGTCATTAGATAAATAAGCCAACCTTCATGATCTTGAGAACATCACTTCGTTCTACGTCCCATGCGTGGGACCCACCCTTATAGATATGCATCATCCCCGTTGTTGTCAACCAACCAAGGAAGCCAATCTTAAATAGTGGTGTTAGTAGATGTTTTGGCAATTATTTTAACCTGCAGAGGCATACGAGAATACATACGTAGCAGAGCGTCGCAGCCCCTAGAACATGTTAGCTGTATAATTATCCCCAGAATTGGTAAGTTGCGTAAACTCACAGTCCTCGAAAAGCCATCTCTTCTGGATATAAACCCTCGCATACGTCCTCGCAATGATGCATGCTGTAGTCACGACTACACAGGCCGCAGCAAGTATTCCATACGTGCGGTGAAGGGTAGAATTGTCCGTCCCGAATGCTTGAGATCCAGGAGGAGGGGTGACAAAAGGGACACGACCGTCAGCCATTACAGACCGTTTCTCGTGTAAGAGACCGTATGCAGAATTGTATTCAAATACAAAATCTCTTCGGAATTTTTTAAATTTGGCAGACGTAAGCAAAGAGAAAAGGCCTCGGAAGAAAGTCAGTGGGAGAACAAGAGAACGAACTGTCTGAGTGGTGAATTTAGTACTGGCTTACATCAGTTTGCCTCTGTATGATAAACCCAAGGCGCTATTACACTCTATGTGAATTCTCATTAGGCAGTTATAGAGACCGGGATAATAGAAACCGACAGACAATCTAACCTCCCATGTATCACTAAAGACCCAGATAAGACACCATAGGTGTTATTCTTGTATAAATGCCCAGATGATTTGTACAGGAGGCATAGGTACTCAGTAATTTCATGCATGTGAGTATAGTAGATCTAAGGGAAAGAATTTGTAAACTTTAACCTTGTGGGAAGCACGAGTTAATATAGTATTAACGACCGTCCCACCAAAAATAAAAAGCCAATTGAATACCGATAGAATATTAGCATTATGTTAATATCTAACAACCTTAAGTCTATATAGCGGAGTATATAGAGCATTGAGGCAGCGCAGAAGTAGCATTAGGGCGGAGCACATATTTGGGGAGCAAAAAAAGAATTGAATTGATATTTTCTACACTTTACCATAACTCTAATATACTGCTATATACACTGCTATATATACCTAGCATTGTACTTCTCTAGAGTCAAAAAAGGGCGAGGAGATGGGGAGGGACTGATTGTAGGGGAGTAATAGGGGAGAAAAAGATAGGGACTATTAGAAAGGGACAAATTACAAATAAGAAAGATTCATAGATAGGACTTACAGGGAAATTAACCTAGGTATTACATGGCACGAATGTAGGCTTGGGAAGGGGTGCGGCTTCAAATATGTAGGCGGCACTCTCGGTTAGCCTAAACCTTCTCGTAGAAGTATAACCTTAAGTCCTAGGTACTCGGACCGGTAGAATTAATTAGTGAAATCGACGTATCTGAGTTTGTATCTCAAGCTCGAGTCTCTATGTCAATAAAAGATGTACCAGGAGCCAACGAAGTAGATGCAGCATTGACTCCAGTGCCGCCTCAGGAATATTAAACAGCAAGAAGTATTCCAGAAAGGTAGGGCATAGATATTTGCTAACTCATTTAATTGCTTTCAGGTAGTATTGCTCCCAACTACGCCATATTATAATCTAGCAAAACAACCAGGAAGCAGTTCCAAGTCGAAGCAAGCGAAACGCAATTGAAGAGCATACAATAATTTGTGGTGTTGCAGGAACTGGCATGACGGAATTTCTACTTGACCGAGAACTTCAAGCATACTCGAATATCTGTGAAGTAGAACCTGTAACTCGATGATATTATTGCAAGATTGTTTCGGGGACGGAGTGGTTACCACAAACGCTCGTAGAACCTACGAGCACACGACCTCAAAGAGAGAAGGGGTAGGACTGAACTAGAAGGGAAACATTTAACAAGGGGTTTATACTATTAAAAGGCAATCCAAGAGATATGTTATCACATCCCAGCGGACAGTGAGGTGTGATGGTCATTGAAATGCATAAGGGCTTACAGATTGTATGCATTGTATCAACTTCCTGATCTTGGAAGTAACGCAGCGTTGTATTGGAGTCAAAACAATTTGTAATATCACCGAACTTATGTCAAGGAGTGTTCCCAATACTGCTATTATGAATGTAAACAGACTCCAGAGGATGATTGTATAAAGGGCAAGAGGCGCTTTTCCAGGGGGGGTGTCCTCCCAAAGCCTCCAACTTTACATTGGGATTTCCAGGGGATCAACCACTGAGGTGAATCGCGAGGAGGCTCACAGAGGCAAGAATGACACAACTAAAACCCATTACAAGAAGGGATCGCTAATACATATTGGAGATCTGGGGATGAAGGGGCAGCTTTCCTCACTGTAACATGTTAGCAGCTTTCTATTTCACGGGTGAATCACGAATATAACTCATTGTAGTTCCATCTTATGTGAATTATATTCATAATTGAAACCAGAAAGTGAAGGAGACTGAAGAGGATACATGTTCTGGTTCTGGTTATGTATCATCATTGCTCGTGTGCGGAGGTCCAACCGTTCTTGGCGCTTATATGCAGTAAGATCTATAATTAATTCTTGTTTGAGTTTGGGCTCAAGTGGGTTATTGTCTAACTACTTGAGATCAACCATATCAAAAGACCACAATGTGCTTCTAAGAATTTAGATGAATAAACAGCTTTGTGGGTTCTGTAAGCTACATACAAGTTTGATTTCATTTTGTCAAGGGAGATCTCTGCTACCCATTGATCATAATCGAGGCGACTTCTTACATGGCAGATCATGTCAGTCTACTACCAGAAAGCGCTGTTTAATATCTGGGAAGTAGGCGGTGCGAAATCAAGGTTCTCAAAATAAATCTGATACTAAGCCTAATCGGTGTTCTAAATTGAGTCGGCCGTTACACCTTTGTGACATCAACTTCCTTATCAACAAGGCGCATTCCAGTATTTGCGCAAGTTACCGAGATTTACTTAGCAACCATTCCTCTCCGAAACAACACTGACGCCCAAAAGAAAAGATACATACATAAGCTAACACCATTTCCTTTTTGCCCGGTATCAGGATTCTTGAATCTACCATGGCTTTTGTCAACAAAGGTGCCCGATGCAATATACTGTAAACCAGACAGTAAATAGTACCCAAAGCATCCAATGCCACAGATAATGGCGATCAAGAATGAGCCTGGAGCTGATACTCAGTTCTTCAAAACTGGGCTCTGCTTTTCCTCTTTGTGGGCCTAGTCCTGCCTTCAAGCTCGTCAATCGAATCAAAACTATCTCTCTCGTCGTTTGCCATCTCCTCCAACTCAATATCAGACTCGTCATTGTTCCTGTCAGTATCCCAATCTAGCATTCGATAAGAAAGCGAGTTCGACGGTAAGTTCTCCGGATCGCGAATTTGAGGAGCCATCCTTGGGCCAACTCCAGCATCGAGGTTCTCGCGTGCTCTCGCTTGCTCCAAGCTTTCTCGGGTTGCGATTCGACTTAGGGCTGAACTTGAATTAGTCTGTGCTCAAGTACTCAGAAAGAAGATAAACTTACCTCTGTCGTAATCCTTGGCGCCACTCTGAGAGACGGCCGTATCTTGGGCGCTCATCATCCGCTGGGTTGCAAATCGAACTGGGTACATTTCTTCAATATCGATGTCATTATGTCCCTTCATAGCTGCGACTAAATTAGTACGTTTCAAGTCTAGGGAGTTCGGCTATACTTACTCATCCCATACTGATCTCTGATGGGTTCTTGGACCTTGAAAGCAGCATCTGGGCGTCCCTTTAAGGCCTGGCGGTACTTTTTAGTGAATAAAGGTCCAAACTCCTTGAGCCAGATATCGGATATGTCTGTAGGTATTGGGACTGGGCTCATGCGCTCCGTCTCGAAGTACTGCTTAACATGCTCGAGTCGCTGTATGTATTTGGCCATGAAACGAAAATCTATATCTTCGGGGTTCGATGGTTCCTTCAAGTGTGCAATGACCTCTTGATAGAGATTCAAGATTTCCTTGCTGAAGAAGTACCGATGTTCCTTGGTCATGACAGGAGACCAGTAGATAAATTGCAGAATGTCGTTGAGAGCGCTTCCCTTTCGCACCTTCTCTGCGAATGCACCACCTCTGAAAGCATGCGTGGTACAATATTTTACGATGAGAGCCTTGAAGGGATTGTAGAAAGATGCAACGACATCTGGATATGCAGGGTCAATTCTGAGTAGTCTGATTGTTCCGTCCTTTCTTAGTTCGCTGCGGTAAATTGCCATTTCGTTTTCGGTACGAGCGAGATTCCAGTACGAATATATGCCAATAGGCTTGCCGTCAAAGTCCAGATATTCTTTAAAGTCCGCCTGTTGCTGTCGGGAGCGGCTATCGGGAGGAGGGGGCTCCATTACGGCTTCTTGATGAGGGCGACGGTTCTGTCGTGGATTTGGTCGGTGATGCGGGTGAGGGACTCCTCTGTATGGACTACAGGTGGGCCGCCGTGGTTTTGCTGTTGAGCTTGAGCGAGCTATTGGAAATGGGTTAGTGCATATCGGAGATTTGGCTTGGCTGTAAGGATTCACTCACTTGGTTGGCCAATGCCACGAAGTTGTCCATCATATATTGTTCTGAAGTATGTTCTGAAATATCATACTATATGTTAGCCGAGCCACCCTATGAGCTTCCACATCCAGGAATGGCGAGAAAAGTTGAAAGTTGAACTCGAAAGAGCAAAACGGCATCTGGAAAGAGTTCAAAGCCATATCCGTTTCGAAGCAAGATTCATTTATAAATAAAGCAAAGGAATATTTAAGCAACCTGTGAAGGAATTGTGGGAAACAGAAATACGTAGAAACAAAACAGAAAAAGCAACGTGATTAGGGCAAAAGACTCAAGTGGAATGTCGATATATGGCATCTGTGAAAGCCGACGGTCCAAGATAAGCTACTTGCTTCGATCTTCAGTCAAACTGATTGATGAAAACCAGAAGTGTAGGAGGATATTGTGGCAGAACTCTTCCAACGCGCCGTATAGAATCAGGAGAAGCTCGAGGGTCAGAGAAGAGCGATCATCTCAACAAGGAGCGCTCGCCGGCGTGAATGTAGACCACTAGTCTTGAGGTATTGTATATGTATTCGAAACACAATCGAAGAAAATAAGGAGAAAGATTCCACGGAATAGACTGAGCGCCTTGATCCCAAACATGCAAAATGAAGGGCGACAAGAAGAGAGTTACGTACCGGGAGGGGGAGGGGGAGGGAGAGCATCTCGAACTGCGCCGAAGCAGGAGCAAATACAGTCGATCAACCCTCGAATCATATCTGGTGTACATATCATCGTGTGTATAAGCGTGTGTGATGGTATTGGTGTGGGTGCGGGTGCGGCCGTTGCTGTTGCTGTTGCTGTTGCTGTTGCTGTTGCTGTTGCTGTTGCTGTTGAAACTTGCCTGGAGAAGAGGAGAAGAGGAGAAGAAGGCGAGGGGCAAAGTTTCCCTTATAAATTTGGAGGAAGAGAAAACGGAGCTAGTGGGTGCCTGGCAACCCAGACCTACCGAGGGTGCAGATTTGCCAGCAGAGCCAACTGACTGAAAGCTGGTACTAATACGAACTTTTGTCACAAAGAATTCTCACTTCAACTCCATCTGCAACTGAAAACTTCTTCCATTAAGCGCAAGGGATCACTGCCGCCCCTAAGCCTACCAGTCCAAAACAATTACTGGATCACAGCGTTCCAGGAAACCTCCATACCTCTTTCTGCCTTCTGCCAGTATCGAATCCTTCCCAAGTCATTTTCGTAAGTCAAATCTATCTAAGGTTCCTCAGTTGTGTAACTGGCATACAGAGATCCTAAACAGTATTCAACCTCCTCCCCCAGGCTCCAACTTCCATCAAGTCATACACGACATGCGCAAGGACCTATTCAAACGCCATTTTGTGCTTTACGATCCCAATAAGACTGCAAGCAAGCGCACTCCCCAATGGAGAGAAGAAAAGCGTCAAAAAGGAGGTGGGTTCTGGCAGTATTGTCAAGGAGATGAGTGCTGGAATCCACAACATGCTGTGGGAAGTTGATAATCAGCGAAAGGCGGTACCCAGTTGTTGGGAGACAATATGCGTCTCATCTTCCAAAATCCATAACAGAGGTTGTCTTCTAAAAGCTGAGAGTGAAAGGTAGTGTGGCAGGTTCCTTCATAGTTTTGTGAAGATTGGAGGCTTCATTGTGGTTTTCACCTACAAACTGGACATCTGAGAACAAAAGTAATGTTAGCGACTACTTTAAAAATTGCAGAACGACGTTAGCAAGTGTTATTTGTTTTGTTTTAAGCATCTGCGCTTCTCTGGGTTGTCTGAGAACCCCCTTTTTGAGCTCAGGCTTCGCCTGGTGGGTTAACTTCGGAATTGCCCTTGATTGGACCACCAACCGATGGAAACATCTGTACCACCACGCCAATTCAAGGAGTTAAACTTGCCTATTGCATTAACAATACTAATATATACTAGGGCCTGTGATCTATTGATCGCTGAACTAATCGCAAAAAAATCGCAAAATAGTCGCTATAAAATTATATTACTCAGTTTAGCAATCTGGGTACTGGAGTCACGTGGGACAAAGTCGTACCTCCAAGGTTTGTCTCCAACTGGCAACTGGGTCGCCAAGAGAGAAGTGTTAAAGAGGGCGGACAGCTAAGAGTTGCCCTTGTTACGCAGATCATATGTGACCAAAGTCTATAATGCCCAAATCAGTGTCTCTGATTCGCTGATTTCACCAAAAATTGGGGCCGGATTGTGCTATTGGCCAGGTAGGGGTTCGTCGGTCATTGTCCACCCCCTTTACTACCTTAGGAAAGAAGTGGGCCATGGTGGGTCTTCCCTCTCTCTCCCTCACCAACTTTTCACGTTTTCATAAAAAACACGAAATTGGTACAGAAAAATCAGAAAGAAATCGCTACGATAGTAAGGATGCGACAGTAGTGAGGGTAGTAGTATTTTGGCTATTCTATTCTATGAAAAATCATATAAATAAGTAAAGGCAAAGATTTATTATTAAAAGTTTGTGAGCCCATGCTCGATCGGCCCATGTCCGTTCCGTAGTAAATGCAGGGTAAATTGAATAAGAGCAGAGATCTTTCCCAACCTAAATGCAATTTTAGAAGTTCATACGGAGATAAATTCGCCACCAGGCTCTTGTGGATAAGAATTATGCTAATAAAACATTGGTGCTGAGGAGATATTGCTAGACAACCCGTGCATGACGAAATTTGTATTAATGAGCAGATGCTAAGATCTCAAAGAATGAGTTTTTGTTTCCAAATCCAGTACCCAATCTGTATGCGTTCCATTCGACGGCGGTATGAAAGTCGCTGTCTCCTGCTGCCTCTGCCATTTTCCAAACACTCGATAGCTTCTTGTAAGAGGATCATACCAGCTTGACTCAATACCCTCCTCCTTCAGAAAACTTGTATCAATGGTAAATGACTTGCCTGTAGGCGTATGAACCATGAGCCACTGGCCATTCTTATCTCGGATTGCAGTGATGTGGTTTGCCTCTGTACGGACCAGAATCAGGGGATGATCGCTCCATAATCACTTTCTTGATGTATTGCATTTGTGAGCTACCAGGGAGGTGAATATCTTCAGCCCATGATCTGATAGGCCCGCTATTTGCAGGCTCGAAATGACCAGGGATGTAGAATTGCATTACGTTATCGGCTCCATATGTCAACCCGGCAGCACCAGAAAAGACCTCATTTAGAGTCAGTATCCATTAAGCCTCAACAATGTGTAAGCTCACAGATTGATAAGTAACAATGCGTACATCCGAAGCATTCCAATATGGATTTGCTGGCTTCCCATTATCATAACGGTTCTCGTATTTTGCCTCGTTATCTAACACAGGCCTCGCCTTATTCGATGCATACATCAATTCTACCGGCTCATAACCCCTGACCGCGTTCCACCATGGAAATGGCGGGTTTGGTGGATAGCTAGCATGACCAGATTGTGAGGTATCAAATGTCAGCCACTCCCTATCACCAAAAAAAAAGCAGATGCTAACGCGATTGGCCCACCTTCAAACCACCTGTTGATTCGTACAATGAATCGTGATCATTGCACTCGGACCTTCCCCCTCTATGAGTCCAGCAGCCAGTTCGTCGTAGACGACACTGTAATCTGTATACTTAAGAGTTCCGTGTCTACCACCAAGCTTGTAGTTATTGCTGACCGCAGACTTGTTTGTCCAGTACGGATTGGTATCTGCGACGAGGATTTTGGGCAGGCCGGGGAAGGAAGCGGTTTCCAATCCATGTGCCAAAAGCCCGGGCATTCGATGCATTAATGCTCTTCAGATTGCCGACATTATCATGGATGTAGTTACCCCAGGAAGGAACCATCGCGATACGGGTTCCTCTTTCCCAAGCCATTTTTACAATCTTGTCTACATGGGTCCAGTGTGCCTCATTCGGCTTTGTATGATCTCGGTCAAGGAGTGGTAAGTCGCCGGCACGGTTTGGATCTTGATCACTACCCGACTTCGCATTAGCGTGTTGGTCCTGTACTTAGCGATTCGAGAATTTGCTTTTTTACTCAAATTGGTTGACTGCAACGGCCAATGACATGTTAAAACCTTTCGCTGCTCTATCGTCCAGATGTATTTCCACTTCGGCAAGCGTCAGACGATGGAACATCACCCAAGCTTCATCGGCCCGCCAGAAGAATGGCTCTCGTGTTGATGTAATAAAGTGACGTCCATCGGGAGACGCTCGAATACGATATTCTGCTGGCAGCTCCCATAATGAGGCATTTGTAGCATATATCAAAGTCAAGATGAAGAGGGATAAGTGACTAAAGAAAGGCATGTTGGAACTGTCTGGACAATCAAATAATTGAGTGATACTTCATATCATATGATATACGCTTCTGATATTAAAAGAGATCCAAGAAGCCATCAAGCACTCAAGTCGACGCAAAAACAAGGGCAAGAAGGTTGTGGCTTATCATGTATGGAGGAAATGCAAATTAATAAAGAGAGAGATGTACTACACTCCTATTCTCCCGCGAAGTAAATTTCGGATTAGTCCTGAAAGCAGAAGAAAACCCAGACAGCATCTCTTAACTCCACTTCAAAATCGTGAGGCTTTTCCCGGTGTGTTGCGGGGAAGTTGGGAACGCAACAATTTCACTATTTCAAACAGCAGAAATCTGGGGTAAATGCAGGTGTTTACTCGTACATCCCGTTCAATTAGCGGGGTACTTCAGCCGTCTCATTGTGAACGAAGGATATTTCATCCATCAAAAGACATAATGAAGCTGCGATGTTGAAGTTTCTATTGCTGCCAAGACTGGCTTGGATAAATAAACAATTATACCCCGCCACATTATTTACGCCACACTTCTGAGCTTGCACTTTGCCATCTCAAATGCGATGCCAGAAAGGTACGAAGCTTATCATTGCTTTGACAGTTCAACAAAAGAAAGAAAGTCTGTTGCACAATAAGAAGAATCTTCGCAGTAGATCTTTCAATTTGTGTTTTTCGCAGGTTCGAAAATACAGAAATGACGTACTAGGAGACTTCGAGAGGAAACAAAAACACCCAGTGATTGAGAAAGAAATTACGGCTTTCTTCCTCCTCTGGATTTGAAAGACAATCAACCATGCTTCAAATCTCCGCCAATATTGACACTTGAGCAACCCATGAAGGGAAGGAACTGACCCTCATCCCCTCCAAGAGTCCAAGCCCTTCCTCTTACTGGGCCCCACAACTCCATTTAGAAAATAACCCGCTGTGACCAATGGAGAAGCAAGAAAGAGGAAGAAATCCCATGCTTGGTGAAGAAGGTGGGGTAAGTGGCGTGGGTTGTGGGGTATCCACTAGTGCTGAAGTGCTGGGCTTGCTTGCCGTAAAGCAACTAACTTCAACATCAGAATTCATATTTACGTAAGTATCAACCCCTTGCTGAATTGACAACAACATCCATTCATTCCTGCGGAAGCTCCCGTTTCATAAGGGAAATAGAAACGTGAGAATGTAGCAAAGGGTTACAACTTGTCACGTGTCACTAAGCGAAAAAAGAAACATATGTACGGCAAAGCTTTGAGATTGCTATGCTGAGGGTATTGTGTCTACACCTATCCCTTCCATGAAGAGAAATTATGCATCCATGCCATTGACCCTTGGTAATCCATTCCGTACGCCATCCCTAAAATCAATCCACCCATGCGAGGTACCTAAGCCGACGATTTGTGGTGTGGTGGGTATCGAAAAGAAGATCTGAGGAGCATCTAGTGCTTGGCAGCCTCTGTGAGATGGACGAGTAAGTATGAGTGAGATACTTTATGCGGCTTCTAAAAGGGGAGCAAAGGGTATGAGCGGATAAACATTTGGGAGTTGTGCAGTGCTATTGCGATGGTGATTACATACCCTTGTGGACATCAGCCTTAGTCTCGTGGCCGTGTTGCTCGGCCTTGTCTCCAAGAGCGTCCTTAGCAGCAGAGGCGCGTGTGCCCAAGCTTGCGTTGGAGTCCTTTGCGACGTTCTTGTTGGCCTCCTTGGATGCTTGAGATCCGGCACCCTCGACGGTCTCCTTGACGTAGTTGGCGGCTTGCTATGAAAGAGTTAGTACTTGAAGAGGGGAGGTTGTTCTGACATGTTGAATTGATAGTGTTCAACTTCAGGTCGAGATCAAGATCAACACCAGAAGTTAGGAGGTGGAAGACAAGAGGTACAAACCTTAACAGACTCCATTTTGGATGATTGAAGGTTGAGTTGCTTGGTTTGTGATTGAGTGTTTGATTTGATGTGAGAGTGAGATGATGATGGTTGATGGGAAAGGGAAGAGGTGGAATGGGAGGAAGGCCTTTATATAAGGAGCTCCAGCTCTTCCTGGGGACTCCAAAACTGCAAACACTCCAAACTCTACGTCATCATCAACATGTGATCATGAGTACGCCCAGGTGCAGGTGGTTTTGCTTTACGCGATTGGGGTGAAGGAGCTGGCTCGCTAGTTCTGGCTGTTGGAAGTTGTGGAACTTGAAGAGCTCTTTGTGGTTGCCCCAGTCACGCAAGGCAAGCTGTAGCTGTACCTCGCTGTAGCTTCTAGGCTGTCTAGGCTGTCTAGGCTGTAGCGACTCTACCCTGCGATTGGGTCATTCTGGGTGACGTCAGCGTCCGCGGGGTTGTGGCTGTGGGTGGCGCATGCCCACCCACATCTCAAACAGATCGCCTGAGCCTGGAACCAGAAACTGCATTTACCCCACCAAGGAAAGCGATGAAAACGTCATGGAGATTTGTTGAGTACCATAGGTACGTCAGATGTGCGGATACACGCCACGCCAGATGTGGCGCGGCACGTTTTGCACTGTGCAGGTGGTTTGCCAGCTCCAGCTCCAGCTCCAGCTCCAGTCTAGCTCAAGCTCTTCAGGTCCAGTCTTGTCAGGCCACCTGGGGCAGCTCGCATCAACCTTTAACCAAGCTCAAGACAAGCTCAGTTCAAGCTTCCCTTGGCTCTATATGAAGACTAGTTGAACCTTATGTATACATACACTAACATCATCAAGGATCAAGATTCAATTACTTGGCACCAGTGCCTATCCATTCCTCTACTCAAGTAGGTACTTGATGCTGAAGCTACCTAGGTATGATTCCCCTATGGCTATGAGTGGAGGGCGAGCACAAACTGCAGCTCCAGTAGTAAGCTCCAGCACCAGCAGTGTAAGCTCCAGTAGTAAGCTCTTGCGGCAACAGCAGGACAGCAGGACAGCAGGTGCACTCGTGCAGGCTGGAAAAGTATAGTTTGCTCAAGACTTGCAGGGTTCAGCTCCTGTACGACATCGTGGAGCAAATGCTCCGGATGAAGGAAGCAACTCCGCTGTGTACTTAGTACACAAACTCTGGTGATACATAACATCATAACATCATAACATTATAATACCTAGTCTACTGCTCTACTGCTCTACTGCTGTACTGCTCTACTGCTGTACTGGTGCCTAGGGTACCATGTGCGTGTCCTCAGTTCCAATACTTACTTCTTCAAGCATCAGTGTCAGCCCGCCCTGAGGTGAATCTGGCATCGCATCGAAACTCCGTGCTGACATCGAGATTCCAGTCCACTGAATCCACTGCTACCTGCAGAAGCAAACAGGAAAGCGGAGGGTATGGGACATGCCATGTGGCTTCCATTGGCTTCTCGTTGGTCACAGCCGCCCTTTCTGAATAATTTGAGAAACATCGGATGATCTAGGCCTCAAGGATATGCACCTGATGGTTAGATGTTTGGCCAATGTCTTGGAAGATGTTGGTGTTGGTACGAGTAGCTTGGTAGATTGGTAGCTCGATGAAGTGCCCACTGGAGTCATTTGATCTGTGTTCTTGCCGTCTGTTTCATCCCCTCTCCCCAGCCCCCACGTTTGTTCGTTCCTTAATCCTTTCGTTTCTATGGCCATCTCTCATGGCTGCGCGTTGTGAGATGAGGGGAGAGGCGACGGAGGTTCTGAGGAGAAGGGGGTATCAATTGTTCTTTCAAATCCTCAATATCTCGCCGCCTTGTCGAATCCCCCCTCGGAATAGCTCTTCAATTACGTTTCCCTTTACGACTGTCTCCTCAACGATGCCTTCCACGTGTTTGGGCTCGACACGACCATACCAGATCCCACAGCCGGCAAGAGGATGTGGTGTGCCATCTCTGATGCTCATTCCAGGTGGAAGGTATATGATAACATTGCCAGCATATTTGTGTCCTCCAATGTGACTGATTAGCCCAACTCTTGCTGTTGTCCCGGGTGTTTTGAGCATATCGGCATCGGTAATTGGTTCTTGCCCATCCTCCGAAGGTCCTGGAACAGATATTGCATCTGTCTCAATTTCTAGATTTTGCTTCCTCAAGATACTTTCAAATTCATCCCTCAAGACGGGCCCAAATGCACCACATCTTGCATCTCTACCGCCATGTCCACATATGAGCACCACGACATCCTCGACATCACGTAATCCGTACAGGTTACTCGCGTGGTCACTATTCCTCAGCAGTCTATCTCTATGGATCGGGCTCAAGTTGTCGTGTGCGGGGTTCAGTTTAGTAGGTAATAAGTAAGCTTTGGTAAGTGCCTGGACCGTGTCGAAGGATATTCGAGGGAGATAAGGTATGTATTTGAAGGAGGGAAAGAGATACGCGGATGTGTTGACGATTTCTGGCCTCCCCGGTCTGGACGGGGGAAATGAACCATTGGTGATTGAGATATTATGATAAGGCTGCAATTGACGAGCAGAAATTAGCTCTCAATATCTAAAATCTCGAGATTTGGAGACACACATACATCTGCATAAACGCCGCCTCGGCCGAGCAATTCCTTCAGGTCCGCTGCCAAATTATCGCCCGAGTTTTCCTCCTCAATCCTCGACATCCAGTCATCTTTTCCGGTACATATCAGTACGTGCTCATCATAGGGTGCCATTGTGCCATTTAAGTTTGCCTTGTGGTCAATTGGGAGGTCGGGTAGGTTTGGAGTTTCCGCGCAAGGACAGCTCGGCGAGGGGCATTTTGAAATCGTCGGGAAGGAAGGAGGAACATGGCGGAGAGTGAAAGGTCGATCGCAATGGCGATATATAGTTTTAGATCTGAGAGTAGCAACACGCCCACGCGTGCGATTGAGATGCCTGGAAAACATTGTCGAGTCGAGAGTTGGAGTGTTGAAGTGCGGAAGAAGTAATACGTGTCCCTTCGTGTCCCAGGTTACCTACTATCTACTCGTAGGTAACCTGGAATATCGAGTGCTGTGCTTCCATTGTCTGGGATAAGCTATCGGATCCTCCTTTTATCCGATCCGACCTCACCCGCGTAACACGAAAGCACGTGGCAAGGCGCCTGACTGGACTTCGAGGCCCACGGGAGGTCCAGCCCAAGGGAATATCTTCATCAAAAGCCTCAATTAAAATTGTTATGCCACGCCTCCCTCATTCTCTCCTGTTACGCGCCCATAATATATCTCCACTGCTTCCTCTTGTATTGCGTGGCACTCGTACATGGGACTCAGCAATCAATGAACTGCGCTGGCTCCGAGAGCATGTTGAATGGACCACCACGACCAGAGATTCAGTTCTTTTGGCTCAAAACAGGCTGCGGATATTATGTGAGAGGAGAGCGAAGGGCGAGCCTTTACAGTACATTATCGGCTCCCAACCATTTGGTGAATTAGACATCAAATGTCAGCCAGGTGTCCTGATTCCCAGGTATGATCATAATTCGAAACCCCAGATGAGACTATTCATTACTAACAAGTTCTGCGAACGAATCAAGGCCAGAAACGGAAGCATATACTGAGTACTTAGCTCAAATCATCTACCAAAACCATGCTGTCTTCAGAACCGCGGCAGCCTCTAGTCTCAATCCACAAACTGAGAACACGTCTAATCCTCTGAGGATTGTGGATTTATGCTCTGGAACAGGCTGCATTCCGCTTCTCTTGCACTCCCTGCTTGCAAAAACATTCGAACCTCTTCAAATCCAAGGTTGGGATATTTCTGAAACTGCTGTTTCTCTGGCGCGGAGGAACCTCCGTGAAAATACCAAGACAGGGTGTTTGGATGCATCCTCAAGCATTTCTTTCGAAACTGTTGACATATTTTCGAACCTTACCTCGGATCAGAAAGTATCCTTGAAATGCGACATTCTCATTTCAAACCCGCCGTATATCTCAAATGAGAGCTTCAACCATGAAACGGCTCGTTCTGTTCGAAATTGGGAGCCGAAGTTGGCTCTCGTGCCAAATGTTTCTTGTTCATATTCTGTTTTGCCGCAGGATGTTTTCTACGCCCGTCTTATTGACTTGCATCTCAATTTGTGCCATTCAAAGGTTTTGTTGATGGAGATTGGGGACGATGAACAAGCCATACGAGTTGTTAAGATGTTAATGGGAAATCTGAAAAAGAGCGGTAGTGACCTCTATAATAATACAATCGAAGTATGGAGAGACTGGCCGGGCCAAGCATCGGGTCAAGGGGAAAAAGAAGAATTGATGATTGAAGAGGCTTCTGTTCCTGTGAGAGGTTCAGGCGCTCTAAGAGCTGTTGTATCAATGCCAAAGATTTCCGGTTAAAATGGTAGAAGAACGCTCTTGAAGTCCTATTTTCACGCTTTCCACCACGCACTTACACAACAATATCGCACGAATACATCTGGCACGAATCAAAGTCTCTCTGTACCAGAACATTCATTCAGTTCCTTCGGTCACTGCTATTGGGATTACGATTCCATGCTCATTCCAAAGCCATAGCTCCTCGAGCTTGTATTGAGAATCTGGCTGAGGAAATTATGAAATGATATTGCCATCTTCTGAGCCAGCATTTTGTTTTGGAAACAGTATCACCATAATAGTTTCCAAATTGTACAACCTGCCTTCAGAGGAGCATTGAACCTGACAACTTATTTGACCAGAGAGGTTCGTGAATTTCCCCCTCACGTGAGGTTGTGCTTTTGAGAAGTGTATATCCTGGGCTGATTTACTGCACGTAGTACGGCTTCATCGCTTGCATTATGGATGACCAAACGCGCTAAACCTGCTGATATGGTACAAAGCTCGCCCTACACCCCCACCGTATCTCTTTCTTTTGCTGGGAACTGAGATCTTTGCGAACTCAAAGCGTTTTAGAAGCGATAAGACTGGTTTATTCTCTTCTTGATGCTTGTATTATTCTTCACCGATAGTCCATTTCTAGGTTGTTGTCACTGGTCAGCTATATCAAGGTCGCAATTTCGATCATGTTGGTGGGTTAGTTGAAAGCACTAGACTGGTAAGAGTTGTGGTCGCCCAGGTGGGAGACGTATAACCGACATGATGGCAACATCATAATTTCGGAAAAGGCAAACAGCCCAGCATCAAAAGGGTGGGGCAATAACATCTCAAGGTTCATCTCTATCTGCTACCGGATCCTTCTACAAGCCATCAATTGTTGTTGTAATGGTGTTGTTCCACTCTGGGTGTTGTTGGCATGAAAGGGCAGGTGCAACCTTCGCTTTTATGGCTACCCTTGATTGTGGGTTTAAATGCGTGCCATCGATTCCCTTCAACGAATCGCTATGCAGGTACGCTTTTCCTGTGAGTTGCATCCGGAAATCGGTGCATCGCCGATGATCCTATGCACGTGCTAGCCCATTTTGATAGCAATAACGACCTTGAGTATCATCTTGAAACTTACGCCAGATACCCAAAGAAGATTCTCAAACTGTAAGACATCAAACATGGCACTGGGTAGCCATCAAAGATCGCCCAAACCCGCAAGACTTGGCTGACAGCTTATGGCATCATGCAGCGACATTCGCAATCAATACAAAGGCGCGCGCCAACAAGATCTCCGCCTCCCCCACGAGCCGGCTTCTTTTTTTTTATGTCTATTGGTCTACATGAGCACGCTAGTCGGCTTGTTGGATTTCCCGCCGCAATAATTTTACCTCAGTTCCTTTACTTGGTGAAGATGTTGGAAGAAACGTCAGCAACGCACGATACAGATGTTGATCAGCACGACTCTGTGACTAGAACCCTTGGAACACACGCTGCCATCCAGATCGCCAGTTTCAAGTAGAATATACTTGATGCTTGGAAGCTTCCTATAGGAGTTGCACCGTGGAGGAACCCTACCGTGTTAGTTTCATAAGCCAAATTATGACTACCGGTTGTTCGTAGTAGCCCAACAATTTGATATTCCAGACACACGCCCATTTCCATCAGGGTTTGGATATACAAATCATTTTCCATTTGCTTAATTGGAGAGATGTAAGACGGCTGTGAAATTCTCACACCACGTAATACTAATTACGCTGTGCAGAAGCTCATTAAGAAACCGTGGAACGATCCGGATTGCGCTTGATATTTAGAATCATTTCTTTAGGTAAGAGATTTCATCATTACTCTGTGTGTACTAAACTGAAACAGTATTTTCCCCAGAATAGTCGCACAACTAGTACGGTCATACGAACGATTTAGGATGATTGAGAATGGTGCATCTTCCTTAACCTCAATGGTTTGGTACAATCACATTGGTTGTTTTACTGTAAGGCTAGGCTTCTAGCACAATGGGATTCTGAGTTGTGCTCAGTAATAGCATACCTCTTGCTTTGCGTTCACGGGCTATAATGCATAATAAATCTAGCTAAAAGAAGAAAAGGACGGCATATCTCCCCGTTGGTATCTCACAGCTCATACCTACTGAACTTTTCAGACGCTGCCGCCGTTGTTTTGAACAAAGATTACTGATTACCAACTCCGTGAAGCGATCAATCACCACTCATCAATCACCACTCGTGAGAAAATTTTCATCACACCCTCACAGATTTCTGACTGGTGGCGAGTCTACAAGTGGTTCATCTTGGGAATGTTTTGATCCCGTGACATAAGACAACTTGTACCATGACAGCCAAAAAAAAGTTAAGTCCCGATTTTGGAACAAATCAGATGAAGGTACTGATTCAAAGTACGCCATAGAGATACTCCACAACCCAAGAGCTGTACGCAATATCGACGGCTGTGCAATTTATTGAAGCGTGGCTTCTCAAGTCTTCGTGGTGTGGCACACTTAATATATATTTCCCCGTCTTTGGATCTTATTGACTGATTACTGGTCAACTATCTCAGTCCCTCAAAATTGGCACCAATCGGTCCGGTTACAGAGCAGCAAAAAGACAAGTTTTTCGCGCCAGAATTTTATATCTATCGTCACACTCCTATTTGGGCTTTTAGCAGGATCTCTCATGCAACGTTACCATATTTCCAAGGCAGACATCTCAACATCCAGAAATTGCATCTATGACTTAGTTTTGGGGGCCAACCGAGACTGAAGCCCTCTCCGCTCAAGCCGCTATTGTCATGCATGGCATGATGACACCACGGATGCAGGGCCCTCGAAGAATCACCCGACAACAAAAGATGCCAATATCAAAATCAATAACCAACGCAGCACCTTCTAGAAAGAGTCGATATTGTTCCATTTGTGTCATGCCGAAAGTCCAAAGCTTGAAATGACAGATGCCACAGATTCATCGTTGCATCGTGGCGTTCTTCCATTCCGTCAGAATGGATGTGAATATATACCTGCAGAAATCGATGAAGCTGCCACGAGGTTGGCGGTGGGAATACTACGCAGAACGGAAAGAGGCTGTTGTCGCCAGTGGTTCAGTGACTTTATTCTCCGCATTCGATGTCGTCGATGTCGTCGATGTCGTCGAAGGCTTAATTTAGCATGTCAGTGCGTGAACGGTAGCCAGCTATTAGAACCTAGTTCCCTGTATTTGAGGGGTGTATGGAGATGGTAGGGGACCATCCCGTAACACAGATACTAGCCGCTGTGGGTGGAGGTGGAAGTGGAGTTTGGGGTGGTGACATTTAACCTTTAGGTCGTGCACATAAACGCCTACCGTACGTACATCAATGTCTGTTAGCGGGCAATCTTTTTCAACGACTTCTTTGGCGCGCGGATCCAAACCACGAAGCGAAGCAGGAGCAGGCCAGATGGGAATCTCTACACGAGTGTACGAAGGACGAAGTGGTCCTGACCCACTAGGAACTGGTCCCTTAATACTTCCGGTGATATGATGTGCTCCCTGGGCATAGCATCCCCTAATATTTCCCCATATCGAGGGCCCGCATATCATGGATTCTGCACTTCACAGCAAGGCAAGGCAAGCTGTTACGCCTCCTCAGGCGATCATATTATCAAATCATGCTGTCAGCAACGGCTCAGAGCAAAGAGCAAAGAGAGGGATATCACGGATGACACAACCCTCTCGGTTCTGATTCTTCCGGCTTCCCGATTTCCTCCCCTTCCACATACACCACCTCGGTTCGCATGTTTCGATGCAAGCGCGGCCAAGTCACGATTTCTCAGAACCCAGCACGGAGCAAGAGTTTCTGGTCAGTTTGGGATTGATTTTAATTTCGTTATGGCTGTTGCCTTGACGTGGCTTGCACTGAGATACCTCGGATCTGCCCCGATTCTGGAGAATGTGGCCGTCCATCCAAGTTCTTCCGCACCGCACACAGCTGCCGGGACACCAGCGGGTCTTGTTCTGTACCTCTCGATATGAATTGATAAGTTGATAAGTTGATTTCTCCTGCGATCAACCGCGAACGGATTGCAATCAGCAGTGGGACCTTGGAACATGGGTGCTCACTGGATGCCCATGGCGGCCCAGTCTTGAGAGCCGGAAGACCCTAGCTTGCCGCTGGGGGCCAGGACTTTTCGAGATTGATTGCCGTCCGCATTCGGCCATTCTTCTGAAAGTGTAAGGATTAGTCGATAAAAGGCGCCGTGGAGTTGACTTCCTACTGGTCTATGCATCGCGGGGGGCCTCCCCCTGCCCCATGTTCATGCCAGCCCGGTCTCTATCACTGCTGATTAAGATGTGACAACAATGAACGACATGATCCCCTGGTTACTGGATCCCCGATTTGACAGTCTCTCTCATCGGCAATACTCAACAACGAGTGGACTCCAACAACAAACGCTTGGGGCGGAACACGATCCCCATAGTGATGTAAAAAGTCTTTTTCCCTTTTCTTCGTCTCGACCCGAATAGCGGGGTCTCTCTCGGATCCGTGGGGGGTCTTTTTGGTCAGGGACCGGTCCTGGGAAACAATCTTCAAGCCTCCAAATATCAAAATCGTTGGTGGT
Organism: Hymenoscyphus linearis; assembly: GCA_900536425.1. Lineage (NCBI taxonomy): Eukaryota > Fungi > Ascomycota > Leotiomycetes > Helotiales > Helotiaceae > Hymenoscyphus > Hymenoscyphus linearis. The sequence continues at coordinate 218,638 of UNPR01000040.1, forward strand.
TCAAACGGAGGGTTCGTTCAAGTTACAAGTAACGCCCAAATACATGGCAGCTCCAAGGGGAAATCACCACATGCAAAGAGAGCCAGGTGGGTGCTCTCCGTAGGGATTCTTTTATTGACAGTCCCCCTGACCGGCAGCAGTGCATAGTGTGATGTGCACCATGGACATTGTGAGGTTCACGCAGTTGGTCAGAACTGCGGACCTATATCCGTTCCATCTCCCGGTCCAGACTCTAGAGCTGCTACCGCTCATACTTTCTCCGCAGCGTCGTGTTCCGTCCGCCTCAATTCTCTGTCTACATGCTGTGAGGCAAGCTCTATAGCACACAATATATGCACATTTTGTAGTTATCTTTAGGCAAGAGTACTCTTTCTGTTCTCTTCCCCGAGGTTTTCAACGCTACCAAATTACGAGTCTCGGCTTCAGCAGTAACTCAGCTTCAACTTCGTTGGCATGCTGTACACTAGTCTGTATTTGGATGCCCTCGTCCCCTTCTGGGCCACCGTCCGGCAGGCGGAACAAGGGTGGTTGCTTCCCTCCTGGTCAGGTCACAGTTAACAGGCCTGTCTGTCATCCCCCCTGGATCTTTGAGGTGCCCTGGCGGCGGCCTCAACGCCTCTCGTCGGCCCTTGCGCTTCGTCCGTGGCACCTTTTGATATATCCCCCAAAACTTGAAGATCATTATCAAATACGAATTTAGGCACTGGAAAAGTACCCAATGGTGGCCTGCCAGAGTAGAAGACGATGAGTGAAGATCACGCGCTTGCCACGTTGGTCCGATATAGCCCAAATCGAGTCAAAGAGTTGTGAACGCAGTCCTCTTTACAGAAGATAGAGCGTGCCCTGAAAGAGACAGATGCGAGGACGAGGGGGTGACGGGGACTTCGATTTTCTTCAAGACGTCCCACACAAGCTCCCCGAGCTTTCCCATTTTCATGAATAAAAAGCGGATTTCAGTCCAAGCCATGATCGGGGTCATCAACAAGCCATAAAAAATGACTTGGGGATTGCGGCCCCTCATCTTTCATACAGTATCAATCACACTGGCCCCTTTGTGGTTCTGTTGCGGGCCCCCGATGGTCCACTCTTCTTATGTCCATGTATGCTATTGACGAATCACACGAATCAAAGCTTAGCTCCATCCCCAGCATAAGCTCGTGCTCCCGCCTTCATCTACCTGTCTCCCACGCCTGGTTCAACGGCGACAGAGATCACCAAAATAATTCCATGCGCTTATTGAAATTTTGCTCTTCAAACTTGTTCTTCCACTCCTTTAAGTCTACCTCACAACCCTATACTTGGGAGATGCGTTCATGACCAGAACACACTCGTTAACGATGGCAAACATAAAGCCAGAGGATTCGGAAACTTCGATCTGGCAAGGCTACAGCCTTCAGCCACCTAATCCATCATCAACTCACCCCCCACCTTATGAGTCAAACTATGTCGCTCCCCCTCTATCAATTCCCTATCATGGTCGAGCACAAAAAGGTCCATATCGTTCTATGGACATTCCTTCCATCCACCCTCGACCAACGCCACGGGATGGAAGTGGGGTATTGACAGCTTCTCCGCCTGGGCTCAATAGCCACCACAGCTATCCATCCTTGAAGAGAGCTTTTCATTCCGGAGATGGTCTACCTTACGTTGAAAATGTACAAGATTTCCGAGAAGAAGCACCAGTAGATCCAAAACCCTCAATCAACCAGGATCATCGACTGCTATCTTTTGGCCGTCTTCCCGAAAAACGAACGATTCTGGACCAACATGGACGAGTACAGCAAATCGAGCTAGGAGGACACATTCATGGGATGTTTTTCCTATCAGAACTGGCAACTCCATCTAGCGAACCTCATCTTGTACAACCCGAGCTAACCTGCTATCGACGCAATCTCTTTCAAATTTCTGGTAATGTCACTACGCCGCGGGGCCCGCTATCCCTGATAACGGACCGAGGGGAGAGGGTGTCCATCAACTCTTTGGAAGTCACTATTTCGGCCACTGAATCAGCCGATGGGCATATTGTAAAACTAATCGTCATTCCTTGGAAAACACCTCCTCCAAACTCCCCGGAAGTTGGTCCTGGTCAGGAAAGTGAGCCCACGCCAATACCTCTCGAGCCATTCGACGACGGTCGAGACGCCAACAGCGATTTTATTGTATTCCCGATCGCCTATCGTAGGCTTCAGTTCCGAATAGCAACGGCCAACAATGGACGCAGGCGAGAATTACAACAGCACTTCACTTTGCGCCTCAGTGTGGTTGGAACTTTAGCGAATGGCACCAAAGTCAACGTGTGTGAAACAGCAACTGCGCCAATAGTCGTTCGAGGTCGCAGTCCTCGGAATTTCCAAGCGCGGAAAGAAATTCCTCTGGTTGGATCCTCTTCCTCACGAGGACAGCCTCCTGAACTTCATGTTGCAACAAGCAACATGCCCGTGGGCATCAGTGGCGAAGGAAAGTCGGCGAGGTCCTTGAGAACAAGTGCCCTTGAGCTCCCACGCTCTCCATTTACCTTTGATTCTTCAAATATTCCTGGATCACCGTCGCTGGTCCGGCAGTCGTAAGTACACATTTTATTTGAACCTTGGACGCTTTGATAGTAGCCACCTTCAGTGTTGGCTCGAAACTAAGCCCTGTGGCCTGCCAATGCCATAGCTCTGCTCTTGACACTCAGACTGACATTGATTAGGACGTACCCAAGCTGGACGGCACAGCATCAACCTGATCAAAGTGCAGCACCAGCTACGCCCGGCTATCCTGCTCATGCTGTTAGCTTGGATGGTTATCTTCACGTTAGCCAGCCCAACAACACGGAGATTACGCATACTTCTTCGCATCCACCGCCAGTGGTGATGGCTCCTTCTCAGGCTCCACTCCGGCAACCACAGTATGTCTATCATCCAGCTTCGGCACCTCCCACTGGAGGGTCTTCTCTCCGCTTTATCGACAGCAATCCACGGCCTGCGAAATCCCCACGCCACGTTGCGCCTCAAGAGCTCCCAACAGGAAGTTATCACGGCGAGTACGCAAATTCGACACGGTTTGCGCCCCCATACAGCGGGCCATCGGAGCCTGTGGCAATGCCAGCAAGAGGGCCAGATTATTTCCCCAATCCGGTGCCAATCCACCCCTGGACGACTGGGCCTGATACTGCGGCTGTCTATGGGACTTCGGTGCAGACGGCACCAAGTACTGCTCATTACGATTTCCATAACGAGACGCAGTACACGAAGGAAGAAGCTCAGCAACATCAACACTATACGTGGAGCCAACAAACTCAAGGATAAATCAATCCAACTGGCGTAATAGTATAGTAGCATGTATGAGATTAATTGGGGTTGGGCGACACCGCTGGGTTAAATATTACATGAGATGTACATGAAATTAAATGGGGTGATCGGTGAAAAAGATAAAAAAGCTACAAACATGATTGCATTTTAATCTTTTTTGGATACCAACCACTCCATTTAATTTGATGTACATCTCATGTAATATTCAACCCAGCGGTGTTGGGCAAATTAGGGCAGGGTGGGGAGGCATCTTTATTGTGGGGATTGATGGAGTATGGAGTGTTAGGATATGGTATGATAGGAAAAGGTGGGGGTCAAGGAAGGGCGTGGGCGTTGTGGGAGGGAGGGGAAATATTGGCAAAACAGAGCCACATGAAATTGATAGCCGTGTCACCCTTTTCGCTCTGTGATGGACAAATCAGGACTTCTTTACTTCTTGCCTCCCAAATCAACACTGAAGGATTGCGGTGATTGAGACCCATGTCTCTTATTGTTATTGTTGTTGTAGATGTCGTTTTTGTTGTAGATGTTGATGTTGATCTTACGTTATTCCCAAAAACAGGAATTTAGCGAAGGCGCCTTTTGGTATGATAATAAGTATATATCGTTGAGAGAGGGACAATACTCGGTAGAGAGTTGTTCTTGTTCGCTACTCTGGAGACTCTGGAGACTCTGGAGACTCTGGAGACTAATGTTCGCTTGACTTTTTGATACCACTGACTTGTCTCACTCTTGCCCTATTGTGCAAACCCGCTCCCTGGGTCCTGATCATGGTCTTTCAACACCCCCACGTGTCGGGTTGATGCAATAAGCTTTTTTTAGTGACGGCACTACCCGTTGGTCCCGTTGACCGTTGACCATGGTTGATGTGGCCGCGGCGTAACTCAACAGACTTTTAAGACACGTTGTAAAAATTCTTGTTTTTCGGTTCCCGTTTTTTTGGGGCTTGGGAGATGGGTCCTTGGGCTGATTCTGAAAAGGGTTAGACTGAGCAGCACTTTGTTTCACCTTGTTGGATAGGTTGACTGTTGGATAGGATAGGGCAAGGAGACAAGGAGACGTGTCAGGTGATATCTCTTGGCGATTGGTGGGGGGAGGGGGCGAGGGGGGTTTACCTAAGAGGAGCACCTAAAGAACCACAGGAGTACGGGGGGTCTGGATCTGTAGTGTTTGGGTTGGACGAAGTTTTAGTGATACAGTACCAAACGATAAGCGAACTGAACCGAGTCCAAACCCGGAGTAGTCCTTCGTCTGATGTTTTAAGCTTATTTTCTTTTGATACTGGACGGAGTAGCGTCGGATGAATAGCGGAGCGGGGAAAAGATCTTGCGAACTTTCTGGTTTACTCGAGTACAACATCATGATAAGCCTATATTCACAACAGCACGCCAATTGACCTGTCAACGCACGCTATAGAGATAACTATTCTGGGCATACTGCTGCCGTTACGAAAATGTTTGAGGTTCCTGATGCGAAGCGGTGAGTCGTATTTCCTGCGCAAGGTTGAGGGCCAGAGCAAGAGGAAGGGAGGAAAAGACGAATCTTTCGCGAATAGCTTACTGATGATGATTCGTCTAGTGTTCGGAGGAGCGATCTGTATACATACTCGCGCTCACTATCGAGGTCCTCGTCGCCCGATGTCCAGGATGAAGCAGCTCTGAGAGAATGGGAAAGAATTGCGAACGAGAGATTTGCGGAATTGTTTGGGGGCGTGGAGTTTGTTACGACTACTGCTACAACTGAAATTCCGAACACGACGGAACACAGACAATACTCCAGCGACGCACATATCGAAGTTGATGGAGAGGAAGGTGGGGATGGAGAGAGAGAATTTGAGTTCCGGCTCTTTTCTACTGGCGACACATCGAATACCGAGGGCGCAAAAGCTATGCAGAAAATCATTCTCGTGGACGAAGATGGAGAGGAGCTTGGCGAAGGGGCGTTCGTGGGGAAAGGACGGGGGGAGAAATACTACCTCTGGGATGCCAACGCCACTGAAGGCGGCAAAGGAGGCTTTGAAAGGGTTGCAGTTTCTGGGGAAGATATATTGAACATGGCGACAACGAGGGCCTGGGGATTGGAGGTGCCGTGGAGAGTTACGGTTCTAAAAAGTGTTGGCAAGACCAGGCGGGGCAAGGAGGTGTTGGTTAGTTTGGGGGCAGATCAGAGAGGGAAAAAGAAACCTGGGAAGAAGCGAAGGATTATTCTAAGAAATCGACGGAAGGCTATTGAGGAGGCGAAAGAGAAAAAGAAACTTGATGAAGAGCGGAAGGGGGAGGGCGAGAAAGAGAAGAGGGCTAGGAGGAATAGGGAGAAGAAGATTAAGAGAAGATTGAAGGAGAAGGCTGAGAAGGCTTTGAAAGTGGAAGATGGAGTGGCAAATAGCGATGTCAAGGATGAAATAGTTTCTGGTTGATCAATAAGAAGAGAGGCCATATTAGGTACTACGATAAGAATGAGCCAGGCTTGCAGGAGGAAAAGAATGCATCCAAGAATGTGGACATAGGCTAGGCTTCTGATTCATTGGTACCATAAGACTCCATGTACGAAATAATAAATCATCAGCAGCTAAAGTGCAATACTTCTATGAAAGCATTCACGAACTCAACAAGCACTATCCGATACACGACTCTATGCAATTGTTCTTGTTATTCACACATGGACCAAGGAACGTGAGTCTCTATTCGTGTTTGTCAGCGAAACATTTGCCTGCCAGTTTTACTTGTTCATTTGGAATACTTACTAACTGATCATAGTTGTGGTTATTGCGACCAATATTTATCAATGGCAAACATCAGTACTGTCTCATAAAAATTCCCTAGTACAAGTTTAGAAAATCAGTTGCTTGAAAAAGGTCCTCTGACTATTAATATATACCTTTCATTAGCCAATCTACACTTCATCCATGCACTTGAAGACAGGGAACAAAAACCGCTCAGAACACACCAGCAATTATATCAAAGGAGTCATTGAAAATTGTTCATACCCATCTTAACATCCATTGGTACCTGCCACTGAGGAGAAACCAATGATACCTAATAGTCTGATACCTCGTAGAGTATCTTGTAGCCTCTTTTATTGACTATTATAACTTAATGAATGAATGGCGCCGTTGGTGGCTACAGTTCGCCTCTCCAATATACAGAATCATCTCACAGAAGGTCTGAGAACTCAATGGCCTCTTCTCTGCCCCACCATCTCAGGGCAGTTCTCTAAAACAAAGACCGGGAAAATATGGTGTTGCAGGGCTCAATGCTAATAGTCTGATTGCTAGTAAAACTTACCAACTCACTTGTGACTGTGCGGGGATTCTCACAAATGTTCAAGCGCTTATCTCACTTAACGATATTTCACATTTCCTAGGCGAAAGAGTTGATTCATCATTGTTTGCCTCTGACTCCCAGATCTTGATGCCTATCTCTCTCTCAGCAGAAGGCTGCCTGTCAAAAAGTCTTGAGTGGTACATAAATTTCAAGAACCACTTTTGAAGTCTTGAACCCAACACAACATCTTTTCCCTCTAAACTCACAGCAGTACTCTGTCGCTGTCTGTGTCTAGCGCCTACTGCACTTGACATTTGTCCATTATTAGGACCTGTACATCACTGAGAGGACTCTTTGTTGCTATTCACATTCTTCGCCACGGCTTCTCTGATTCACCATGACACAATCATTACAAGTTGTACCTATAACTTGCTCTCCCATTTCCTGTCCTTTCAATGCATCATCTGTTTCACCAATTGAAGCTTGAGAATTTTAATTCCTGATTGGATATCAGCACAGCGAGGATTTCCAGCATGTACTTGGTCAGGTTCCCACTTGTGCAGAAGTATCAGCCAATCCAGGATATCAATCTAAAATTCGACAATCCCAGGAAATCCTCAACCAACTATTACTCCTACAATCCAGACATAAAGGTGACTTCTGTTGGCTATACATCCACTGGCTTTATCGGCTTCTACGTTGAAGCTCCTAAAGTGGATTGGGGCTAATTGAAGAAATACCATTAATCAACGAACCCAGAAAGTTTATGAATTAATTTGAAGCTCTTTTGAGACAATTTCCAATCCATCCTAATATACCCAAAGATGCTTTTTGGAGACCTTCGCCTTCGGATCCTAGGCCCAAAATAGACGACCAAAATAGACCCATTAGCATCTGCATTGACCCGACTCCTTCCGAAGTCTCAATGGACACATGTGATCCAGCAACCGTTTTTATACATGGCGTCAAATACCCAATGGAGATATCGTCTCAAGCTTTCAAAGGACAGGATGTTATCATGTTCGTAAGCTGTTGAGAGAAGGACGGACATGGTTCGCCATTTTATGGACAATGCTACCACGGACAACATTTCCTCTTGCTCAGAAACCAATAGGGACTATTTGCTGTTTAACAGCCGGTCTCGAGAAAAGGATGATGGGAACGAAGTCATAGGTACCCTTCCTAAGAGCGAGGAATGCCGAGAGTGGAGATACAATATGCACATGCATCTCGGCGGGATTTTGAAAGAGTTGCTACCCAGGATTCGCAACGAGCTTGTGGCCTCCGAAGCAAAGGGATACAAAGCGGATACTGATATTGTGAAGATGACGACTTTCAAATCCCATCTTGAAGCCGAGGTTACAGAACTTAAGGGAGAAAAGCTCGACATCAAACGCAGGCACGAGGCGATCCTACACCACCACCATCAAAGGGTTAGAGGATCAGGTCGCTATCGTTGAGAAGGATCTTTCAAGCCAGAAAGACTCCCATGAATACACGAGAGAGAAAGCTGGCAAGAGTTTTGAGAAGATGAGGGGCTGGGACCGAAGCACAAGAAGGAGGCAGCGGTGGCGAGCCTGAACCTCGCACATTCTGAGGAACGAGTGGTTGATCTCGAGGCCAGAATGCAGAAATCTGAGGACGATAAGGCCGAGTTGCGGAAGGAGTTGGAGTCAGCGAGGGAAGATAACAAAAAGCTTCTTTCTCAGAGAAGCAACCCACGAGTTGAGGCAGATCTTCGCCCGAAGGCTGTCTCGGAGGCAGTTATAGAGAAGAAGAGAGAGCTGGAGTCTGAGAAAGCTGAGGTTGAACGATTCCGAGCCATGATACAGGCTCAAGATGAACGAGCACGGGAGATGTATGCTGAGAGACATCAGTTTTTGGCGAAAATTCGATCTTTTGAGGATAATAAAGGTTAAATAACTTATTTGATATCAAATTGGGGAGTAGGTTTTCTTTTTGTGTGACAGTATGAAGGTTTTCAGTAAAATGAATATCGAAACGTAGATATGTTATAAAAAGAAGTGAACTTCGTGGAAAATGAACTTAATCTAACACTATAATTCAGTAGAAATCAGATACAAACTATTAACCTAGATTCTTGAAAAATCAAAATACATTAAGTGAATGTAGTACTCGAAAACCCTCAATACTAAAAGATAACAATCGCGACTAGTTTTTAAATATTTTGGTTGTTTAAATTTATGTAGGAATTTTGTGAAAAACAATACCTTTGGCTAATCTGTTGGTATAACTTGGAAGGGATAATAGTAAGGGCATATCGGGTGCCAAAAGGGTGAACAACAAGCATACAAAATGGTATGCTAAATAATCGTTGATGTTGTGTCTACTACGTGGAATCCAGGGTATATATATATAGCCCTGTATTATCACGTGAGTAAACACGTGGAATACATCGCAACATAATCAAACCCATAAACAAGTCCTTTGATTATAGTTCAATACCTATAGCTTTACCCATTTGTCTCTGTTATTTAGAAGCAAGCAATTGGATAAAAAAACCAACGGCGAAATAATCAGGAGAAAGAAGAAATGAATTGCACTGTCTCTGTTATTTAGAAGCAAGCAATTGGATAAAAAAACCAACGGCGAAATAATCAGGAGAAAGAAGAAATGAATTGCACTTGACTCGTCAAGTTCATCATTATAAGATTGCCCGAAGAATACATGTTTTCAAATTTATATCTTAATTTTTCTTCTTTTATATGACAATTAGGAGAAGGGACTTATTAATGAATTTAAGGTACTTCTAACTCCTAAGTTTATTACCTGGTAAATTGCATGTTTGAGCTGCCTCATTGTTTTGCAATGCTTGGCTCCACCAAATGAATCGGAAAAAGGTGTTTTTAAGAGTAAATACTATGTAAACTTTGAATCAGTCTTATTTGCCCAGTTTTCGCGCTAAGCTTTAGCAACGCCTATGTAATAAGGAAGGAGTTTGGTAAGAAATAATCGCATTGTCTCACTTTATGTTTTGAAAAGCCTATAGAAATCTTTGAGAGAAGATGACTATGTCTATAATGTCCTTTTACTCTGCTATGATAGCCGACAAGTTGCTCCTACCTGTCAACAAATACTCAGCGTAAGATAACAAATTTGAAAAAGGAGTAAGCGTTTCTGTATAACTTCCCAGGCACCTAAATCAACGTACTTTCAACTTGTGGGAACGATAGAATGAGACTACGCAGGTCAACTCAGGAACAGCGATACTTATAAATTTGAGACCATAAGTCATGGAGGCAAATTATTATAACCCCCAGGTCAGCGGAAGGGGGTTACTTCTTCGAATACTCCAAAACAGAACTGGCCCTCATGCTCTACCTACCTTGGTCTACATATACTATATTCCTCCAACTACACGGGGCTAAATGGGATAATCCCAAGAACAGAAGCATATTTTTGGAGCCTTCCATAGGTAAGAGAAGGGCATGCCATTTGCGGCGTGTTTGATCATTTGATTTCCCTGATAGCGCCTAAGACCGCAAATGTTTGATTAGGCTACCTTACTCTACCACATAGGAGGGTTTTTGGTATTTGTAGACCCAAAACTTCGTACTGGAGAGCTCATGAGAAGCTAGCTGGCATGTCTTAGGAAAGCTTTTCATAATTGAACCAAGATCCTATTTGAGATTCACGTTTTAGGCTATTTCTCTACTCCCAGTTTATTAGTTGTTAATTGCTTTTATATCATATTATTTAGTAGAACTCTTGGTTGGTTTCTAGAAAGCGCCACTCACAATATTGCGCCACTTGCTTAAATTACCTTAAAATAGAAGAGCAACTACCATATAATCGCTATTCTCGTGGAAATACACTTTGGCCAGCTCTCATCATATAGATCATCATGCAGGATCTAAAGGGATGCCCTGGGATGGGTTCTTTCCAATTTATCTACTGAGCGGTTAAAACATTAGACGCATCCATAAAAAGCTCCGTTCTATTTCAAAGAAGCTGCTATGGGTTTCAAAGAGGCTGTTCCAACCTCTACTAGAACTTGTTCCAGATACTGTACTGGTATATGATGGTAGATTCCATAATAAAGTAATAACAAAGTTGTATTTTGCCTTGACAGCAGAGGACTATTTATTGAATGATATTTGTGTATTTAACTAAAGAATAAAGCAGTGCAGATAACTCCAGTTTAAGTATAAGTGTGACTCCGGATAACGGCGGAGCAACAAGTAGGCTGATTACAGATCAGCTTGTAGATCAGCTTGCTAATACTCGGTAACTCCGTTTAACACTCCCCTAGATCTCTTAAAGCGGCAAAAGTAAAGCTATTTAAAGATCTCTTAAACTGTTCTTTTAACTCTAATCGCGTACCGATTTACCTCGAATTTCGCCTTATCGAGCGCCTTAGTTAAACCATCTATAAGCTACTTGTCGCCTAGTATCTAGCTTACCTTAACTTATCCCTTATTTACCTTGTCGACTATATAGTAGAAAGCTATATTAATATACTTGATTTTAGCGGTATTTGACAACCTAAGCGCTAATTACACTATAGCTTTATTATCTCTAAGTAGTATTAGAGCAGCTTGTTTCGTATAATCTTTACCCTCGAGTTTAGCGGCTAGTCGTCTTAGCTAGATCAATTTCTTGACCGATTCGCTTACTCCTATATATTCGGCCTCTATAGTTGACCGTACTACTAAAGACATCTTCTTACTTAAACAATAGATAACACTACTATTAAACATTAGTAAACTCCTAATAATTAACTTACGGTCTCGTTAATCGTCGTCGTAGTCTACGTCGGTATATCCCATTTTATCGTAAAGACTAGCGTTACCTAAATACACCTTAACACCATGGTCGAGTATATAAAAGTCGACTCTAGGCTCTTTGTTTTTACAGATATTATTATATATAATTCTATACGATACTGTGCCCTTAATATATCTAAGGATATAAAGGAGAGCTTTCTAGTAGTTTAAACCAGCCTTATAAGTAAACGAGGCCATCTGTGTTATAGCGAATACTATATCCGGCCGAGTGTTAAGAAGCTATATTAGCTTGCCTAGTAATTAAACGTAGTTCTTCTTCTCCCCTACGTTTAATTGCCGTCCTAGCTCAGTCTTTAAATTATTAACAGTTAACCTGTCTATTAGTATACTAAAGACTAGCGCGTCTTTATATAAGAAATCCGCGATAATACTTTTACTATACTTTTCCTAGTCGATCGAGATTCCGCCTACTAGCTAGCGAGTTATCCTTATTCCGAGTACGTTCTTTACTTCGCCTAGATCTTTTATTTTAAACCTTTTATTAAGTTAATTTTTAACGGCTTTAATCGCGTTATTACTTAGTCTAGTAATAATTATATCGTCTATATATATTCTAACGATTATACCTGTCGGCTTCTAAATTATAATCGAAGGGTCCGTTAGAGAAGCTTTAAAACCGACACTTTTAAGGAATTCCGAGAGTGTTAAGTACTATAGTCTAGCCGCCTGTTTTAAGCTATATAGACCTTTTAATACCCTTATATATCTTCTAAAGCGAAACCTTACCTCCTTAGGCACTTCTATATAAATTTTCTCGTATAGTTCTACAGCTAGGAAGGCGGCGACGACGTCTATTTAGTATAGGCTCTATCTGTACTTTACGGCTATTATAATTACTAGTCGTAGACCGTCTATACCGATTATAGGTAAAAAGGTTTCTTTATAGTTTATTCTATATATTTAAAAGAACCCTTGTATAACCTATCTAACCTTAAATTTTATAACAGTGTTATTGTCGTTATCTTTAGTATCGAAGACTAGTCGTAAGGATACCACTTCTACGTTAGGTAGTAGTTGCTATAGAGGCTTCGATAAGGTCTTGTTTTAATCTATATTATCTAATTTATTAATAAAAGCTTTTATCTATTTATTACTATTAGGGGACTCTATAGCTTCCTTAAATGTTATATCCCTCTTAGAGATCGATCTTAGTGTCTCTTAAGCTAGGTTCGCTCAGTCCCTAAGTACTCTCGTATCTCCCCTAGTCTCCTGTCTCCTAGCCCTAGTTTCTTTAGCGCGTTCGTCGCTAGCGTTCTTCTTAATCCTACGCTTCTCTTCCCTCTTTTTATCGCGAATTTGCTGTTGTATAGGCTTCTTTAGTAGTTTATATAGTAGTAGTTAAGGTACGGCGTAAGGTTGTTGTTTAGAGAATTATATACTGTCTAGCTTAGACAAGGTCGAGGTTCTAGGTAAGGCCTCTCCTAGCTCCTAATTAGCTAGATCCGCTCTTTCTACCGGATTTCTGTCGCTTTCGGCCACCGCCTAGTTACGTACTTTATTATAAATATCTTTATCCTTATCCTTATCCTCACTTCCTATACTACCACTATCCTCGCCAACCTTATTAACTACGCTACCTTCGCTGTCTTTATTAACTATACTGTCTTCCTCGTCGTCCGAGTAGTCTATAATATCGAATTCCTTACTTTTAGGCAATTCTTCCTATAAATCCTTCGTTCCGCCATATCCTGTTTCGTCAAAGGCTACAAATCGAGCTTTAATAACCTTTCGATCTCTAGGATCCTATATTAGGTACAGCTTTTTAGACTCTTCTTTTTAGCCTAGGAATATACCCTCCTACGCTCTAGGTTCTAATTTCCCCCTCTTTTCCTTCGGAATATATACCTAGGCAGGGCATCTAAAAACTCTCTATCTCGACATACTAGGTTTTACCCTATACTACTGTTCCTACGGCGATAGTACTATCTTCTTAACAATCTGTCGATTATATATATATATAGCTCTATTCGTAGAGAACTTCTAAAAGCTTTTATCGAGGTTTAATCTATAGCGAATAGTATTCGCTCTCTCTATAATAGTCTATATACTTTACTCTATAAATCCGTCGCCTTTAGGATAGTATCCGACGGTAGGTTCTAGTATAATCTTTTGTCCTTTGTAGAAGTCTTCTAACGTTTTATTAAGGAACTCCTTACCTCTGTCGAATCGGAATACTATAACTCTCTCCCCCTACCTCTAGCGTAGTCTCTATAACTCTACTATATCTACCTAGTCGTATACTCTATTTTTTACTAACGCTTTATTTACTAGGAAGTAAACCTATAGTATTCCGGTAAATTAGTTTATAATCGACAGTATATATTCCTTAGTGTTTATCGTATTCGCGCGTATCGGCCCCTATAAATCTATATATACTCTACCGAGTGGTCCTAACACCTAGCCTATAGGCTCTTTCGACGGCTTCCTAGTTATCTTTCCTTTTGTGTAGGTACTATAAAAAGATAGGCAGAAAGATTTATTAGGTACGTCTATAAGCACTTCTTTTAGCCTACTTTATATATAGCTTCCTAGGTGGCCTAGTCTAGCGTAAAGTAATATTTCCCTAGATCGAAAGACTTTCCTTTTCTTAATACGTCCTTTATTAGTTTAGGTGCGCTCTTTACTACGTTCTAGTAATAGCCTTATTTCCTTTTCGGTCGTTTTTCTATTCCTAAGAATCCTTTCTTTTCCTTATTTTTATTCTATAGATTTCTATAGAGGTTTTTAGGTCGTTGACATTACCCTATAAGGGCCTATATTACCTTATACCGGATTTTATATATATTTCGATAATTTTTCTTATATGTCCTAGTTTTTCGATATATCCTTTCTAATCTCTTCTATAATATATAGTACTCGTCTACCCCTAGCTATATACACTATCTATATCTTACCTTTCCTTCTTCCTTCGAGTATTATAGTCTTTCCCCTTATTATACTAATCCTCTTATTAGGAGAGTCTACTACGTAGTCTGTTCTAGTGTCCTCGAGTATCCTAATAGATAATAAATTGTCCGAGTATTCTAGGATATATTCTATATTCTATATTGTCGTCGTTCTTTCTTTTCTATTCTAGTTCGTCTAGTATATCTTTACGCTTCCCTTGCCCTACGACTTTATTATACCGCTATTTATAGCTTTTACTGTCGTTCCTAAGGGTCTTAGTTCTTCTTCGATAAATACCTTTCTTATGTTTATAATATAGTAAGACGTATATAAGTCTAGCTACCAGTTTACTTTATTTATATTATTTAGGTTTAAGGATAGTAGGTAAGTAGACAAGTAATATTCGCTGTTAGTCTTACTATCGCTAACTACTCGCGCTATCTTTATAGTCTCTATAGAGTTCTCGTTAGCGCTTGTTATAAGCTATACCTTCCCTTCCTTACTTCGTAGCCATTTAGGGCATTCTTCTTAGTAGTATAGACCGTAGTAAGTATAGTATCTACCGCCTACTAACAGTCTTAGGCTTAGCCTTAGAACTCCGCCGCGAGCGGGCCTGCCTTATCTCCCCCCTCGTCTACGGCCTTAAAAATTTCCTCTACTACGTCCTATCTAGTTTACTATATTACTATAGCGGGTTTTCTTCGTAAGTTGTATTTCTATTACTTATAAGTTAGAGACAACGTCTACTAAAGAGATTTCCGTCTTACTTTAACGTATAATATCTAGCGTCGTATAGTATAAATCTTAATCTATACTCTCCTTTAGAAGATAAACGAGTATCTAGTCTACTACCTTGTTCTTAGGTTTTAGGGCCGTCAGCTAGCTCTTAAGGCGCTCTAAACTGTCTAGCTTATCCTAAACGGACGTTTATTTTTAGTCGACGATTCTAAATAGTTTAGTATAGTATTAATTGTACTAGACTTTGTTACTACCCTCGTATTGTCTACGCAGGGTCTCTAGTATCTTCTATAGTTTAGTTAATATAGTAATTTGTTATTAATATTTAACGTTAACACTTTAATAAATCTTTAAGGACACCTTAGACCTAGCTACATCGGCGCTTAGTATCGAGGGTCTTTCTTTCTCTAGTTTTATAAGGTACTCTTACTAAGAGTACGATGTTAGGTTCTCTGTAATTATAACCTTCTATACGTAGAAGTTGTCGGCTCTAGCGAGCACTACGCCTTTATAGGATTCTCCCCCTATTATAGCGAGAAGACAAGTTTTTAATAAAAATATAATAGTCGCTTTAAAAGGAGATTCGCACCGGGGCTCTATAACCTATTAAATGATATTTGTGTATTTAACTAAAGAATAAAGTAGTGTAGATAACTCTAGTTTAAGTATAAGTGTGACTCCGGATAACGGCGGAGCAACAAGTAGGCTGATTACAGATCAGCTTGTAGATCAGCTTGCCAATACTCGGTAACTCCGTTCAACACTATTTGACTTGTCCATTCAGCCAACTTCAAACATTCACATTTTGAACCCAGATTTTTGGACAAAGAAGACTTCATGTCAAACTTGTCCAACAACAACAGTCAAGTAATGTGCCATAATTGACATTTGATATCTTTCTCAGTCTTTTGGAGTTCATGGCAACCTGGAAACCCTGCCTTTTTCCGACTCTAGATTTTACCCCTACTGTATGATGGACTTGGTTATGATGAGATTCTTGATAGCTGCGGTAGAGATTGAGACGTAGATAATTCACCTTGCTGCTTAGAGTGTCTCAGTGGTCAACAGTCAAGGCGAGGTTTGGCTTAAAGTGAAGTGGCTGCAGGTGTCGAAACAGACTGCATGTATGCATATAGTAGGGATTCAACGTAAAAGCCACCTGCACTCTCATTCCTTCCTCCCCCAACTTGGCTTGACCAGACATCGTGGTGGACGTGACTAATCACACCAAGACCTCCACTGCTCTCTATGGAAGAGGCGAAAGGAACCTTCAAAGCACTTGTATTACACAACTTGGAAACACTAAAATATCTTATATATATATTGTAATATCGCTAGCTGAAACAGAAAGACAGAGATATGGTTGGTTCTCAGTGTTCCTGACGTGAACCCGAAAATTTGACAGGGGTTGATTGGTTTCGCTAATTCGAGTCTCGGTACCTTATAGCTTGACAACTACAAGGTACGAGCTAGGGAGCTAGAGGAGCTAGCCTACTTTACTCTAATAGTTAATATAAGCAGTATATATAAACCCCTACTACGAATTCCCTTTATACTACAAATGTACGATGTACTACAAATCTACGTTATACTACAAATCCACCTTAAACTATAAATCTACCTTGAACCACAAATCTACCTTAAAGTACAAATAGACCTTGAATACTAAGTAAATACTCCTCGAACTACAAATCTACTATATTTACTCTAAATAGTCCTTGAATACTAAAACAGGGATTTAAAAAACACTAACCAGGTTTTAGTAAGGAAACCCTTAATAAGGTAGAGAGACAGGCGATCAGAGCGAGCTTGCGAGCACCGTCTGGCTCGTTCTTTATAATGCAGTAGCGGCTTGGGAATTGCCATATGACAGACAGTCCATCCAATTGGTGTTCCAGGATATAGTAGGCCAACCTGGAAGAAGATCTGCCAAAGATATGACCCGTTTCCCTCTCTTTTTGGATAGTTTGATCTTTTCTTTGGATGGTGAGATCTTTGAATTATGTTTTTTGTTTGTTTTTTTGGTGATAATGTGGGAGGCGGGATGAGGTCATTTTGTTGTTGTTTCCTCTCAACGTGAGATAGGACTAGCTTAGGTCTATCTCTGCATCATGTTAGCTTGGGGTGATTAACCCCGGAATATTGATTGATTGATTGTATTTTGACGCCTGGCGGAGAGCCAAGCGAGGCTTAAGCTTCCTGTGACCTTCCGAGGGGTATAGGGGCGTGCTAAGCTAGGGAATTATATACAAAAAGTGCAAGTTTATTTGTAGAACCTCGGAAAGCATTTCGTGCGTACGCGTGACCTTTGGGCCATGTGACTGTGGACCTTCCCCTCCAGTTGGGATGACTACAGGTAATTTAGTGTGGGATTTCCCAGGTTTGTTTGAGCCCGAGGGCATACATGTTGTGGCTAGATGGCCTTGATTGAAGCCACGCGAGGTGGTGTTGTTTCGTCACCCTCACGGGTGGCTAACCCTGGAATAGAAAGGGCTGAGGGTGGAACTCTTACTTTCTTGACTTTTAAATTGTCACATCTTCATTCAGATTTGTCTTCAGTCATCGCTATGAACTGACAAACGAGAATTTGAGGTACTACTGCAAATTTTCATATTAGAAACAGAGACCAGGATCTCGAAACTACCACAACAGTTTATCTAGTTCCCAAGACCCACTTACTTTTTGTTTCTCAGGGAAGAGGAGACTACCTCCGCCGTCTTTGCACAATATGCCCGCGTTCATCTTACAGACTCCAGTGATTATCAGGTGGTTATTCTACATTCCTTCCACGCGATAAAGGGGCCAAAGAATGGTGCACTCTGGAGTAGAGCAAAAGTGTCCATTTTTACAACATCTTCCCCGTAAAAAAATGTTATTTGCCAATCAGGCCACGTTTTCAAGCATTTGAGTCTCAATTCGACCCACTTTTTAATCCACTTTAAGTGCACCTTTTTTCCAGCCCCTTGATCGTGTGGGAGGTATAAATAAGAGGGGACCTCTTTCACCTAATATACCAATATTTAGATTCCCACCATCGCAGTGGGCATTATCGTTAGTAATTATTGGCCTCATGGCGTTAGGCACACCTTAGGCACCATCAGTATCTGGGAATAACCCTGAATTACGCGATGTCAGAGGTGCAGGATAAGCGAGGGGGGAAGTTTAGCGAGCAATAAAGGGGCAGACCGACTCTTGTCTTTTGTATGGGAAAATCTAAGAACAACAAGATTACCATACTGTATTCGGAGACCTATGAAGCCGAATTCTGCCTTGTAGACCGAGCAAATTCCCCCACCCCCCCGCACCCCCTCAAAAAAGGAAAAACAAGAAGTGAGGAATTCAGTTAAAATTATGTATTAAGTACTCTACTAATAATCATACAGACTACGCCACCTGCCTTAATCAGGCTACTTTTCGGTGAATCATGGGTATCGTAAACCCCCCACTCACAACCCATTCCCTCTTCGCTAATCACAACACAAAAGAAATATTATACAGAATCCGCTCAGGATAACTCATGCCTAAAAGTTCGCAGCTGGCCGTCCGTAGCCAGAGCTCGCAGGCACAGTAGTGGTAGTCGTCGTCTGCCACCCAGTACCCACACTAGAGGGCGCGACTGGATTTCCATACCGATCTGCGACAGCAGTACTCTCAGTAGCATAACTCATTCTCGCATCCGCAGGCGTAGTATGCATTGGTAATGCGTCTGGTTTCTCGGTATCATTGGCAGTATGTTTTGATTTTCTTTGCCAGAATTTACGGGAAGGGGCGCGGCCTGCTGTGTAGTTGTTCTTGGGAGAGGGACCGAATGCCTTTTCTTTCTTGTGGTGGCGGATGAGGGCGACTTCGAGAGGGATGGAGAGAAGGAAGAATACACTGTATATGAGAGTTAGCTCCAGGTTGCTTTTCACTCTTAATTGCAATTGACAGAAAGGGAGAAGACTTACGCGGCAATAATAGCAACCGCAAAACAAGCAGTATTCAGCTTACAAGCCGTCCTCAGTCTCGGCAGGACAGTGAAACCTCCACTGCCATTCGGCACCCTATTATCGCCACTAGCATCCCCTCCACCAAGCGGTGTATCAACAATTCCAGTGCAGCTTCTTCCACCTCTCGTCGCATACGCCACATACGCAAAAGCGCCCGCGAATGCAACATCAAGTAACATAGCGATGAAACTCAATATCGCGATTCCACCTAGACAACAAACCAACAAGAGTGCTGTTATCGTGTAGAGCACTCCTGCTCCGGATATTCCTTCGACGGCGCGAATGTATGTTGCGATGGATAGATCATGGTTCGCAAGTACAGCGAGGAAGTAGCTAAATATCGCCAAGATCAAAGCGGTGCAGCCGAATTGTATCAGTCGAAGAAAGAAGGAGAAGCCCTTCAGGAATAAAGTCCCTTTTGCCATGTTTACTACGGGCTCGAGTTTTGCGAGGTAGTGTTGTTTTTGCGATGGTTGGAGTTGGACGGCGGGGGTGTTGAGGATGATACTTGGTGTTGACGGGGCGTCGGATTGTTTACGACCTCCAGCACCCGGGAATGCGGGTGGTTTGAGGAAGGTGAAAGTTTCGGCACTGTTGGAGTAGGTGTGGGAGTGGGAATGTGATGATGGCGGGACTGGGACTGGGCCTAGGACTGGATGATCTGGTTGGGAAGCGAGAATAGGGTTAGCCCTAAGTTGTGAAACGTTGGAGGAAGTAGAAGATTCCTTTTGTCGTTCAGATGGAGATGTACGTATATGGTTGGGTGGTGGTGAGTGTTGCGGTTGTTGTTGTTGTTGTTGTTGTGAATCAGATTCAAGGTTTGAGGGATGTGGTTGGAGGTGGGAGGGATCAACTGGTATTGAAGGATGAGGATAGGGATGGGAAGGGAGATCTATCATGGCCAGATGTGGGTGTAGTCAGATACTTATATGGGACGAATGATGTAGTGCAATGACAATGACAATGCGATCCAAGTATGTGGGAGGGGGGGATGGGCAGGGGGTGCTGCTTCCAGAAATCCAAGCACAGCCATTGGTGTGGAGGAAGGGTGGAGTGTGGAGTGTGGCTTGTGGGCTTGTGGGCTGGGGGTGCGGGTGTTGGGGGTTGCGGGTTGCGGGTTGCGGGTTGTGGGCTTGTGATGATGATTGTACCCGGGCGATCATCACCCATCACCACACGCAACCGGATTTTTGCTGTGTCTGGATGCGTGAGATCACTGAGATGCAGGTGGGGGGGTTGTGTCACGTGTGGGATGTTCCTGTTTTTGGCAGGGAAGGTGCAGGTGGGTGCAGAGTGCAGGTGCATGGGCTGACTCGGAGATGGAATTTGATTGGTGTGTTTAGAAGGTCGTGCTTGCCTTATGACGAAACGTACTCGCTGGTACAGTGGTACCAGGGCAGTACCACTACCACTGCCACTACTACTACCTCTCTATGCAGGGTCGAAGAGGTACCGAGTATTCAAGTAGCTACTTCCACTGTTGCTTACCTTCCGACTCCCGAGTACCTCCCATTGTTGCTTACCTTAAGAGTACCTTCCATTGTTGCTTAGACTGTTGCTTAAACTGTTGCTTACCTTCGAGTACCTACCTCCACTGTTGCTTGCCTTACTAAAGATCATCACTGAATCCCTTTATATTTTTACAGATTGAGCGTGACATAAAATTATAAAAGGAAAGAACGACTAATGAGGTGTTGTGAGGAACAATACGATGACGTCAACACCGAGGACAATCCTTGCATGTGCCACGAAATGTGGGGAACGGCACTGGCACTAGGACACCTGCACCACCTGCACCACCTGCACGCACACATTACATAGTCTCGATATTCTACCAAAACCTTTCATTCAGTCAGTACTCGGGACTCGTAGGTACCTACCACCTACCACTAGTGCTACCCCCTCTATGTCCTCTCTACCTAGGTATGTCCTCTCTACCTAGATATGTCCCCTCTATGTCCTCTCTACCAAGGTAAGTCCCCTCTATGTCCTCTCTACCTAGGTATGTCCTCTCTATGTCCTCTCCTAGGTATGTCCTCTCCTAGGTATGTCCTCTCCTAGGTATGTCCTCTCCTAGGTATGTCCTCTCCTAGGTATGTCCTCTCCTAGGTATGTCCTCTCCTAGGTATGTCCTCTCTATGTCCTCTGGACTCTGGAGAGAGATTAGAACTCAAAACCCTGTAACTGTCTTCTTATTGGTGCCGAAATGCTCTCCTGTACTGCCGTCTCATCATCCCCATCTCACTGTCCACTATATTATGTCCCGAGTCAGCAAGGTAGTAGTGTCGACTTCCCTCATCTTGTATCACACGGAAACTGATACTCATTTGCTTCCCTTCTGGTCCTGCGCCACAACTCCCACTTAGCCTAGCCGTTGGTGGCGAGTTGATAGCCAAGGCAAAAAGATTCTCCTGTTCAGTGAAATCCGTTACCAGACCCGGCTGCACGATAAAGTAGACGAGACAGCAGCTACTGATCACGAAGACGAGGGAGAGCACTATGTAAAACATACGCTCCCATCGCGCTGAGTATCCCGAGCCGTATTGTTGTGAGATGATGGTCCCATTGAATGCTTCCAGTTCGCCTGGCGCCTCCAGTATCGTATCTTGGTAGCCCCAGTAATGGCGAAATGTCGAGTCCGTGGTACCCATCAACAATGTGTGGCCGGCGAGAACTGCGAGATATTCTGCAATGCTTGGTACTGACGGGCTGAGTTTCGGCTCTACGGGTATAAATTGGCTGATCATCCGTGGGCTGGAACTGTTGGTACTAAACATTCCATTGTTCAGGGCGAGCGCCTTCAGCCATTCCCCAGCAATGTTTGCCCAGTCTGGCTGCGGCACCGTTGGAGGGTCGGGAACTGATTTGTCATATCTAATATCATCCTTTGGGTTATCGCAGAACGATTGGAGATGTCCCGAGTTGGCACCATCTACATTATATTGAGTGCTGCATGAGACTGTGTGGAGCGACCTGAATTGGCACAAGGTGAAATCTTTAGTCTTGGTATCGTTGGCCTTGATTAGAAGATAAGGATCCGCAGGCCATTTCATATTAGCATTGATTATGGAATTATGACTTATTGGATACTGGTAAGAGTCAGTTATAGTGTCATCAGATGACATAGAATCAAGTTCTGATCTTAGTTTACACCGGTCGATAATACCGCAATGATCTGCTCTTTGATAACAAGACAGGTTACTTACCCTGGGAAATATTGGTGGTTGCCGCTTGTATCTCTCGCCCCATTGAAAGATATCGTCAAGAACTGTGTTGTTGAGATATGAACCAGGCGCGACGGTTGTATCAATTATCCAGTGTAAACTTTTCCCATTTGCTGGATCGATGAAATCTGGTGGCGAATTAGGCCACTCTGTATAGATTATTGGGGCAAGCTCTGATTTGTTCGCGTTCACACACATCACATTTACCGTGGGACTGACTACAGAAGCAGTTATCGTATACTTTCCAATCCCATCGAGTTGTTCTGGTTGCAGAATTTCGTTTTTCTTGTGCCTTGCAGCAGAAAAAAGCCCAGCATGTGGCATTGCAAGAGTTATGTTGTTGATGACCCGCTTATGCTGAGCATATCCTTTTGCCATGTCACTCGTTTCGGTGAAAACCCAGCTTCCAGTAACCGTGGTATTATCGTAGAGCATGGCTTGTGGGAGAGGTCTCTGCTTGATATTTGACGAGGCGCCGGATCCAGCATCAATCCCATCCCAAGTTCGTAGGTAGGATAGACCATTGTGGTAGGCTGGTGATTTGTCAGTGATATTGAGTTAAACCTTGCTATCTATTACATACCCTGTCCAGCATGTTGAATTTGCAGACATGATGTGCCATAGTCAGCCGGAAAGTCTTCCATGGGAGGACCTGGTGTCTTGCACGTCTTTGCGGCGTAAATGGGGTTGGCATAGCTTGCAAGGACTGATCCAAAAAGAGTCTTCTCCTTCAATTTCCCGTATTTCAAATGTGGTGATACCAGCGCATCCGAGGCCGTGGTATAAAACATTGAAAGAAAGGCGGTTACAAGCGTTAGTGCCCCGAGAAACGATCTTCCAGCGTAGTGTAAATTGTGCCAATGCGTTACCATGGATCCGGGTTGAATTACCCAACTCCTCATGGACATTTCCGAAATGGACATTCCTCGCTCAGATTTCATCAATGATCGTCGACTCAAAACCTGACCCAAAAATGCGACAAAAGTAGTTACGAACGTCGCCTCGATGGTCTTTGCAAAAAAAGCAAGTACAGTTCTTGCAGCAGACGCATTAAGACCACCGCCCCCTGCGGAATGAAGCATTGGCCAAGGCGGTGCAAGAATAGCGACCACTAGCCAAATACCCGAGAAGATTGTCGAGTAAATGGAGCCAATGAGAATGGCCATGGAAAGCGAGTTACTTCTCTTCAAGAATATGTCATGTGCCGTCGGGCAACCGTCTGTTAACCCTAACTTTGTGTCAGCATTACGATATTGGATTGAAGCTGCACCCATACTAGTTGGACCATGGAGATTTTGATGATGGTTCGGGATACTGCTATAATGCGAATCGCTCCTAGGATCAAGGGTATCAAAGAGGTCCTCTCGGAAAGATGAGAGCCGCTCTCTTTCCAGCGATTCCTCGTCTGCTTCATTGACGGGTTTCAAGGCTGGTCCATCGTAAGATGTACTGTATCTTTGCCATGGCGGAGAAGTTGGTGTAAAAGTAGATGAACTTGGAGAGCCTTCGGGTGGTGTTGCAAAGAATGGATTTGAAGGAGATGATGGTGAGATGAAAGCTCGAATCCCCGTAGGCCGCCGAGTAATTGAAGCGGTTTTTGCGAGGTTGGGTGTATCGAGTCCTTGTGCGGTTATATCGTGTTCAACTGAATTGTACATAGCACTCAAATCTGGAGACACAGGAGACACCATATCTGAGCGGCTGGAGTCCAGAGCAGGTTGTAGATGTGTTGCAGAGGCTGCAGATGTAGCAGATGTAGCAGAGGTGGCTTGGGGAGTATCAATTGCAGCTGAGTCGGTAAAGGGATCACTTTCTTCGGGTGGCAGAAGGTTGCGGCGGTCAGAGGGGGAGGGATTGCTCGACATTGTCAACAGCCAAGTCCTGATTTTGAGTACAGGAGAAAGGTCGTGGGCTGGCAGGAGAGAGAGATGAAGATACTTTATGTGCTGGGTACAGTAAGGGTGAGGGGGTGTGTGAAGGTGAGTGCTCGCTTGCGATCTGTTGTACGACAACTTCAACAGATTGTGTGCGCGGGCGCTGATTGTGGAATGAAGGAGGAGAAATCAATCAAGCATGACGTGGATGTGGGTGGGAGTATTATTGATGTGGAACACACAGCAGTTGTCGAAGGAGGTGAATACCGAGTACCTAGGGAGGTAGCTGGAGAAGTTCCATTACTTGGTACTGACACCTGACTGGTACTCCTGAGAACCTTGAAAGCTTTTGGCGCAATTGACACCCAAAGAGATCTTGGTGGGCGGAACAGCTACAGATATCTTATCAGGTACCGGCCAGGGAGAGGACGAAGCACGGCAGAGTCGTACAGAGGTAGACCAATCTTTATTACAGACGTGGGCGTCAACGCAAACTAATGCCACACACTACCTACTACAAGGAAGTACGCAATCCAACAATTTCTATGCATGATATATAGTGGTATATAGTAATATATAGTAGTATATAGTAGTATATAGTAGTATGTATATTGATATATGGTGTGGTGGTGGCCAAGTGCAGCTGCTTACCACGAATTTTGGGGGGTGGAGAACCTTACTTAGGCTTGCTAGCGCCGCCTAGCCTTGCATGCACCTGCAGATGGATAACAGGTAAGACAGGCCACCCCCACCCCACGCAGAATGAGGCATGTGTGTGGTGTTGGTGCCTTCATCCCATAATAGTATACGACCGCCGCTGAGTTCCTTTTGGCTGGAACTACAGTACGGAGTCCGTCTGTCCTCCGTAGATAGCCATAGCCACCCTAAGAGTAAGACCGGGAAAGCTAATCCAAGCCAGAATCTGATCTTGAGAACTTAAAACCTGAAAACTTGCAGGGCATATCAACACCTGGCCCACGAGAAAGCCTCGTTCATCAAGAAGTAACCTGACATGTAAAGAGCCGATCAAGTGAGGGGCTTTTGGCAAGCGGTGAGAGCCGAAATCGGCGACCACTCGTCTAATTCAGGGGGTGCAACAAGATGAAAGTGAGCATAAATATCTTACAATATCAACGGGAATCGACCGTTGTGAATCACCATGAGGCACATGAAAATGCTTTTTTATTAAGACTTTGGGAAGGGCGCGATCCTGCCCGACAATGCAAAGATCGGGTCTGACAAGGCAAGATCAGATATTGTTTACTCGAGCACGATACCGCCAAATCATTTCTCCAATTACAATAAGGCTGGCCTATCAACATGTAGTTGTGCAGCCAACGACCTATTAAACCTTCAAGTGATGACGAACTTGTGAATCCCAACACTCGTCAGCTTTGTGTACAGCCGAGAAAACAACGACAAATATTGGTCTTGAGGCTTAAATAAGTGCTGCAGGCTAGCAAATCCCGCATCCGATTGAAAAGCAAAGTCCCGTCGATGAGGCTTCTGTAGTTCAACGGCTCGGCAAACCTGCTTGGAACACGAGTGGAGGAGGGGCTCGCAATAGAAAGTGCCACAGATGGCCACCCCATCGCAACACAAGATGAATAACCAACGTGTCTAGTAGTACAAAAAAACTCGATCAAGTAATTGAGCACTCAAACAACATAAAAGCAAGGAAGATTGCAGTTCATGACAGATACAAGTAATGTACAGTGCAATCCATATAAACTTGTTGGCTGAAACTCTCCAGCCGTCATGTGGGGGTACAAGCATGTAGCAAACAAAAGTTTATCATACCAAATGCTGGAAACCATGCCGCGGCCCAAGAGAATGATTCAAGACTCATAGGTAGATAAAAGATCCAAGAGAAATTCCCATATTTGAGATTCCTACATTGAGCCCATCATCACCTAGATTTCTTCCCATCGGCATTGCTAGAAGCCGCCAATCTCTTTACCTCCCATTTCTCCCACCCCGACTGACACAAGTCCTCCTCAACAACCAAATCTCTCATCCGGAATAGCCTCACGAGTGGTTGATCCAAAGCCCAAGACAACAACCCAATCTGCCTCACGACAGTCGTAACCAAGAACCACAAAACCGCACTCACTACACCTGCCGCAATGCCCACAATCACTTGTTTCTGAGTATGATAATTCAAGTACGTCCTACTCCATGCCACCAATGCCGCATTTGCCAACGCCAGCCCCGATAACAGTACTCGTGCCACCATGCTCAAAGGTGTATGCGAAGACGACGGTTTCTTCGGTACGTGTCGGAAGAGGAGGAAGAGCGTCAAGCTTATAGAGAAGAACGAGACGAATTGAGCGTGTGAAGAGGGCATTCCGTAGCCTTTCCCATGCATTTGTTTTGGTCTTTCTTCCTTTAGAATTCGCTTTAGGGCAAAGTTCAGTGCTTCGCAGGCCATCTGTCCGCCGAACATGAAGAGGATCTCGACTTCGCGGGTGGACCATATTAAGGTTGCGTATACAACGCATAGGCCTTGAGGGACGAGGGCGAGCCAGGCGCAGAAATAGGATACGGGGTCATTGGGATCCTGCAGGTGAGAGGTTAGGGAGGATTCTGGTATACGAGACGAGTACGTACATAATGAACATGGGTCAAGGAAAGAGATGCTAATGGAGTGTCTGCCATGGTTGTGTGCCTCTGTCGCTCTCTGTCGCTCTCTCTCTCTCTCTATGTCTATGTCTCTCTCTCTGTGTATGGCCTTGGAAAAGTCCCGACTCAACTTCAAAGGCGGGTGTAATTGAACAATTCACTCCTCCTAGAACTCTTCGGTGTCTTCGGTGTCTTCGGTGTCTTCGGTGTCTTCGGTGAAGAGGATTTCCTTTAGGGGCAGGTTTTGAATGACATATAAAGTGACTCGTATACTAGTATAGACAAGGAATATAAAAAGTGGTGGTGTTACTGAGGTACTTGGTATGGACTCTGTTTGGACAGCAGTTTTACTCAGACAGCATTCTGGTGAAGGTGCCCAGTCTGAGCGCCTAAAGTCATGCCGAGGTTGACCCATCCCATCCCAGTGATCCCACCCACTCACCACGGTCCACGGCCACGGTCCACCCAACCCCCCCCACCAAGCTACCCATCACTTTTAGCGGGCACCCGTGCCACCGTGCCACCGTGCCACGGCGGGCACTGGCCAGGTCAAAATTACTCGAGTACTCTACAGTAAAGTTATTCCCGCCCCTCCATCTGAATCTTCGACGGACCACCCCATCTAGGACATTTGCACTCATTCAACATCTCCCTTCTCCTGCTTCTTCGCCACGTCCCATAATCAGTTCATAATTTGAGATCCTCACCCTCACCCTCACCCTCACTCACCTCACCCTCATCTCCATCCCAGATTTGCCCGTTACCAACGTGCTTCGTGATCTCTACTTATGAACCCTCCTATCTCAATAGCAAAAGTCGTCTCCTCGACCGATCGGTGACATCGACATCGACATCGACATCGACATCCCGCCCACCACCACCATGGACGACGATGAGCGAACTACAGAACTCGAATGTCTCACCGCAATCTTTCCAGAGATTGCCTTGGATTTCAACAACCCATTTTCCGCATCCATCGAACTTCAAGTGCACCCTCAAAATCCCGTCAAGGTCGTCTTTCCCGCCGTCTCTGGCATTATGCCTACCCCGCCACAATCCAATACATCGAGTCAAATTAGCGCCGAAGCTGTTGCTTCATCTACGAAAGAACATCTTGAGTCGCACAATCTATCTTATCTGCCATCACTTCAGCTACACATCACATTGCCTGAAGGGTATCCAGAAGAGAAACCACCGGTTTTTAGACTAGAGACATCGCCGTCATGGCTTTCACGAACCTACTTAGATGAACTCGAAGCTATTGGAGAGACCATGTGGGAGGGGGCTGGCCGAAGCGTAGTGGTTTATGGATACATCGACTTTTTGCAACAAGCTGCTGAAAATGCCTTTGGTTTTGCAGAAGAAGGGAAGACTCTTGAAATTCCACAAGACTTCAAGATTTCCTTGATAGATTCAGACATCCGGGCTACACTTGCGGCATTTCAAAAAGAGACTTTTGATTGTGGTGTTTGCTTGGATCCCAAGAAAGGCCTTGTTTGTCATCGCATGATTGATTGTGGTCACGTCTTTTGCGTTCAATGTCTCCAAGATGTTTATAACAATGCCATCACCGAGGGCGATTTGGCATTCGTCCGATGTCTCGACCCTTCTTGTGCGAAAGACCGTGAGAAGGCACAAGCGGGCCAAACTAAGAAGCGTAAAGTGAAGACCCAGCTCAGTCCAAGCGAGCTTCATCAGATTCCTCTCCAGCCTGAGATGGTCGAACGCTATGTGCGATTGAGATATAAGGCCAGTCTGGAGTCCGACAAGAACACGATATACTGTCCAAGAAAATGGTGCCAAGGAGCTGCTAGATCCAGTAAACACCGGAAACCAGATGCGTTCGACGATGTGAGTTCAGATGAGGAATCAGAAGCCGAAGAGACTCGGGAGGGGGGCAAAAAGCCCAAATACACTGCTGGAAAGGATCGACTTGCTGTTTGTGAAGATTGTTCTTTTGCGTTTTGCAACAGATGTTTTCAAGGATGGCATGGAGAATTTGAGATATGTATCCCGAGAACAGCCACTGGTGAAATCACCGAGGAAGACAAGGCTTCTCTTGAATATCTCAAACAACACACAGCTCCTTGCCCAACTTGCGCAACGCCCGCTCAGAAGACTCACGGTTGCAATCATATGATTTGCTTCATATGTCGTTCTCACTTTTGCTATCTATGTTCTGCTTGGCTGTCTCCTTCAAACCCATACGCACATTACAACACTGAAGGCACTAACTGTTACATGCAACTATGGGCCCTGGAAGAAGGAGACGGAGAGGAGGCTGGGAGAATGCGGCCTGAAGAAGTTCCCGATCCAGAAGAACAAGAAGAAGAAGCGGCAGTAGAAGTCATCCAGCAACAACCTGAAATCGAAGAACCCGAAGACCAGAACGCCCTAGAAATTGCCATCGAGCCTGTTCCCCAGCAACCCCTGCAGAGAGAAGGTCCTCTCGTTCTTCGTATCAACCAACTTCCACCTCGACCTGTTCCTGCCCCCGCTCCCGCTGTCCCTGATCCACCACGCGGGAATAGAAGACATCGTCCTCGAGGCATACCACAAGCTCTTAATGCAGGAGTGGGTCAAGCTAGACGTCGTGGCGGCGGACAGAGAATGAGAAGAGATCCAAGATTTGATGGCGATGCGGGGCCGATTGCACCGCGGGGTGCGGAGGCGGCTCAACAGGCTTGGATTCAGATGTTTGTTCAGATGGCGTTGAATGATGAAGAGGATCAGCTTGATAGTGATGACGACGAGGCTGATAACGATGGTGTGTGGGAGATTCCAGTGAGATAGGCTGAATGCATCAGGGCGTGGTTCTGATTTTGACCATGGAACGGTAGATGAGTGGTAAACGGGATATTTGAATAACATGATTTGATTGATAACGAGGGATGATATATAGACGGTTTATGGAAAGTGGAAGGGCATAGCGATTGGCGTTTTTTTTCCCCCTCTTGATAAGTTCTTTTCATGGGATGGGAAGGAATGAGATAGGGTCCGTTGACTATTACCAGGTAGATTTGTGCATACTCGAGACTAGGAAAGAACAGGTGAAAATAACGAATAAGATCACAGTGGGATCTCTCACAAAAAAAAGAAATAGAAAGGAAAAGCCGACCTCCCCCCTTCTCATCCACTTTGACCTGAACTCTATTTCTACCACGACGTGAAATTGTTCCTATTCACACTGTGACCACCAAACACCAGTTGCAACACATGTATATGGCGACCGGCGGACTGTTGGACCAGTATATCCCATGCCACCACATTGACCCCACTGAGCAATTCCACCCGTAGGAGTTGTAGGAGCAGGAGCGGGGCCAGAAGTCGCAGTGGTAGTGGTAGTGGTAGTGGTAGGTCTCGTCGTCAAAGTCGTTCCAGGACTCGCGGGAAGTCCCAAATAACTGCTGACTCGATCCAAAAACCCCGAGTTGGAATATGCTTTAGACGCATCCCAAATCATCACCCCCCCCCCCCCCCCCCCCCCCCCCGAAATTACTAAACGTCTTGTAATACGCGATGACAGACGCCAAAGCATTCCCTGTGATATATCCAGCTCCTGCGCCAACGGCAGCTGGGATACCTAAAAAGACCTTCACGTTTCTGTTTAAGGATACAGTCTTTGCCCACTTATCCCAGGTATCGAAATTGAAATTGAACTTCGAAGCTGCACCAGGAACATAAGACGAGACACCGCAGTAATTGTTGTAGAACTTGACAAATATGGCATCAAAATAGACCGCACCAGCAAGAAGCTCACCGTCTGCCGTATCTGAGTACGGGGATTGGGGAGCTGCTGTTAGGTAATAAAATTTACCGCCAGCTGCATCAATGAGGCTTCGAAGTCGATTTGCGAACGGCACCAGGTTTGCAGCAACGGCTTCGAAATCGAAATCGAAATCGAACCCATCGATCACCGCGGGGCCAAATATGGACCATATATTGCTCGCTGCTTCGATTGTTTGCGTAGTGGAGGTAAAGCCTCCCTCTGTGTATGTGGCACCGCCTATTGACAAGAGAATAGTTTTTCCGTATGTCTGCTGGCGGGTTTTTATGTCCTCTCTGGAGAGGTAAACAGTCAGTTCTTTGCTACATGCCGTTTTGGAGGTTCAATACTTACTCGATTTGAGAGCAGTAGAAGACGGCATTGGCAAAGTTCGCACTTGGTGTTCTGAGGGTTACGAGGAAAGCAAGGGGGATTATCTATGACTGAAGGTTAATAGAATCTACAGTTTCTTGTCTCAAAATAACGAACATGTATCTGACTATCTATCGTTATCAAAGGCCCGTCCGAGGAGGAGGTCAGAAGAATTGACTCACTAGCGCAATAGTACGATAGTCTCTGTTGACTGAGAGGAGAGCGGGTTGGTTGTCCATATGACTTTTGCCCTTTGGTTCAATTAATAGCCGTTTATTGGGATTAGTAAGAGCACAACCCCCAATATATTGCTATATTTCTAGGTGAACTTGGATTTAACCCTGCTTGACATAAGGGGGGAGCCAAAAGAAAGGCTGCAAAAATGATACATTGACGTATCATAATGAATGAAGAGGCGAAAATCTAAACAAATTTCAAAAGTATAACTCCGGGTTTTATAATATCCAAATCAGATTTTGGGATGCTAAATATATGGCTCTTGAGTGGGAACCCACGATAGAAATAGTCTATCTATATCACGGCGAGCTGCTGATACAAGAGCGGTTGAGAGAGTGACTTCTAAGACCAGATAATGCAGCATGGAACTCATGCAACAATAGATGGACACCAAAAGAGTCAAGTTGTAACCAACCGTTGCTTGTCTGACGAGAATGAAGCAATTGTAGGGAGATAGAATCCTAGTAGCCGAGCTGGCGCAAACACAATAGGATATATAATACCATCATTTGCTCGTTGAGAGGACAAAGTGCACCTCCTTAGGCATGTGATTGACCTCACCTGATGACGAGTCCATAAAAGATATGTGGGGGATAGATAAGTATTCAGAAGTTGCATAAAAGTATCTTCCCAAAGTAGGTTTCTTCCGCGGGATCTTGATCTAGAACAACCAATATCACAATTGTATTATTCAGGTGATATTGTCTTGAATCTGGTAACGTCGAGTGCTCCTTCTCACTAATGCCTCAAGTACTAAGCGCAGAGCTCTCCAAATGAGGATCCATGACATGGGGCATGAAGAAAGAATATAGTAACGTTACTTGACAAGAATATTCCAATCACGTGTTCCAACACCCTTGCGATCTGGTGGAACTGGAAGAATGGAGAATAGGGAAGGTTTTGGCAGAAGGTTCTGACAGGAGGTTTTGGCAAGTACTTAGTTTTCTGCTTAAGAAAATACGTTGTATGCCACAAGCGAGCTTAGTGCTATCGGGTTCAGTCCAACTATGTCAATATTGTTCTAGAAAGCTTAAAACACCCGAATCATTCCTACAGGTCATTCAAGACAATGAAGGATGACGGATTGACTAGACATATTTCTAGTGTATCGGGGTCTCAAGCTTGTAGGGGATGACAACCAAGAGGTTGATCGGAAAGTAAAATTTATAAATCCTTGATATATACATATATTCTCTTTTGTGACAATGTGTTCTAAAATGTTGATTTTCTTATCAGATTATCTACAAAAAAGGCCCAACTTTAGTCTCCTGAAATAGTCTCTCCTTGTGAATTTAGCCGTCGGCGCTGTTACTTACTTCCAGATCGCACTTGGTCAACTTTAATGCCAAGAACAGAAATTATCCTAATTTAATCATTCTATAACCTCGTCTATCTCGCCACCGTCATGCAAAGAGGCAGCTCTCGTAGCGAGCAGTTAAGAATAAGTGCTCCCCTTCTGGGTATAAGTAATTACGAGAGATCCAGCTTAATTCTATAGATTGATAGATGCAGGGGATGGGTGACACAATATCGTGGTGTAAACAACACAATCGCAATGATAAAGAGTTTTGGAAAGTACATTACAAATAATGCTTCTTTTCAGGAACCCCAATCTCATATTGATACCGTAGGATAAAAGTGGGTTTCTTATTGCAAGGCAAGGCAAGGCACGATACTCTGTTCCTAACTATTGAAAGGAGGTCACTGTAACAATTAAACAGTGTCATTTAAGAGATATTGCGAGTATGTAGAAGTGTATGAGCTTAATATTCCAGTAGCCTAAAAGGCCAGCTATAGCTACTACTAAGCTGTACTACCTGACTAACATCCCTGCACTGCCTGAGGTGGGAGTGAATAGCCAGAACATCTCTCAACAAGAGACAACTAAACTCAAATTTCATTCAAAGATAGAGGTCAATCATAACCCCAGTTCATAACCATTAGTACTCTCAGGTTCGAGACTCCATTTATTTGTAAGAATCTAACAAGAACTATTGAAGGATCAAAAGTCCAATTTCCTAAGTACTTGAAGGGCGGTGGCGAAAACAACCCACAAATAATTGAGAGCATTATGGCAGCGCATCAAATTGGAAATTCAAGAATCGACAGTGAAAATATATGAGCTTCAGTCAGGCCACATGAAAGTGGTTAACTGCTTGTTGTCCAAGACATGAAACTGTTTCGTTTGTGGAGCAAAACAAACAGTTAATGCGAACTGTTCCCTGCACCTCAACCTCCCAAAATCCCAAACCATAAGAACTCCAAATCGACATATCCAAAGTACAAATTCAAAGTGAACAACGCATACATACCAGCCTCTTAACGCCTAGAGCTAAGCCCCGTAAGTAACGGGTCGATCAACCAAACCCACCCATCGCCAACCAAGTCGGAGAATAATTTTGTCACCCCACCCTTAACACATCACAGGAAAGGAAAGGAATCAAAAGTTCCGTCGGAGAATTAAAATTGTTCGACATGCAACAAAATTCATCGAAGGGGCGCAAGTGGTTTAGTAGCGGGTATAAATGGGCGATTGATATTGGTAAAACTTGATGCAAGCGGCGAAGTTGTATACTGGTTATGGTAAGGAGGCGTGTAACGTGTAATGAACTGACTAATTTGATGGATTGTTTGTAGTCTAATCATTAGTGCTTTTCTTGCGGGGTAGATTTCTCGTTGTGGGTTCGCAAGTTTGATTATGATAATCATCCAAGTTGGTTTGGAAAATGTTTTCAGAATCGGTTTATCGTCCTTCTTGAAAGACAAAGCATACAGTATCTCTCCAACCATGAACCCAGTTAATCACTGGCCCCTCCTCTATATGACCTCTAAAAGCTAAGATAAGACTTAGCAGAGATGTCTTTGGGTCCTATGGTGCGCAAAAGGTCTTATTCAAATCAAGGTACTGAACTACAGAATCTCAATATAAAAGAGCAGCAACGTAGTCAGCGAGAGAACATCGTAGACGCAGAGGGAGTCCATGATCGCTACAATAGGTTGATCCAACTTGCTAAACCAGATGTATTGACATTTGACCAGATGCCAAATATTAGCTGCAAATAATTTCATCTAACCGTCAAAACTCTAATACGCAGAGAATTCCTTAAAGTGATATGTACGAATAATTATCCAATGACGCTCTCATAGTCAGACAAACGACATCCCACTGTTCTTCTCTGATACTGTTTAACACACATACCCCAACTTTGAAAGTCCTTGAAGCTTAGGCATGAAGCTTAGGCTTGAAATAGTCTATACTAGTCCCTCAGCGACACCCTGTATCAAAGCTCTTGCTTCAAAAGACTGAGAGAAGACCCCAAATTCCGCAATAATACTCACTCAAAGGAACATGAATGAACACCTATGGCACCACAACAAAAGCCCGGCCCTGATCGAGGAAATGAAGGAGTCCAAGCGCAGATATAGATTGACAAATGATATCCCACACGCACTTGCAGATTGCCAATCAACTACTCGATCCATATCTGCAAGGCACTTGCCACCAGAAAGGAACGAAAGAATACCCCTAGACACGAACACCACATAAGAAACAACATATGAGCCCGAATCGTAGCAAAGAATATCACTATCCAATGCAATCACAAGAAACCCTAGACGGAGTGGATAGAAAAAGCATGACGCTCTTCCATTCCAAATCACATCACCAACTAATACATTCCATCCCAAACTCCATCCCCCTCCTCCATCCCATCGTCAATCCAAGCCATCTTGTCCAACTCTCTGACAAAAAAGTCATGTTCCTCTTCCAACAACTTGGTATCCGCTCCCATCTGATCGGGGTATCTCTTAATGTTATGCCAATGCGTCAACGAGCGTAACGCCTGCTCCAATGGCAGCGCCTCCTCCACCTCCGCATCCACATCACTGCCCGCCAACCAGTCATCGCGTAATTCTGGTCTACAATGGAGATATACTGAAGTGATGACACGCATGTTACCTTGTCTCCATTTTCGCCCGCAGTAAGGAACCTGGCTTTTGAACAGTTTCAAGGTGTAGAGACGTAGTTCCGGTTGAGGGATCTTGAGTGATTTCTTAAGAATATTAGATGATTTGTACTGCACCAGTAGGAGATTCCGATGTGCCTTGTTCTTGCATATCTTTTGCATGACACGAAGGAAGTTGATGGATGAGAAGAAGTTCCGCCAAGAGAACTCGGTTATGGGTTGATCGGACGCGGGTTCGCTAGTCGGGTAACCCATCTCGTCCACTTCGGACAGCTGACGTTTTCCTGCCAATTGGCCATCTTGAAAGGCGAGGGCTGGCAATTTATCTTCGGTGCCAGTCACATCCCGCCTAGTTTTGATTGGTGGCGGTACAGCGTCATCCTCACTCTCATCTTGGCCGGGACTCAAAAGAGAATTTTTACTGTTACTGTTACAGAAAGCGAAAAAACTATTGATACGTAAGCATGGGCAGCAGAGATGAGAAATATGATGAAACTACCTCATTTCATCGCGATCTGTTCTGCTTTCTACCACTTTGTCAATTTCTTGATGCGCAAACAACTTCAAAACCAGTGGAAGATAGTTTGAGTCGAGAAGTAATTGGGTAAAGTACTCGAACTTAAGAATATCTTTTCTCGTCAGCTCAAAGTACGCGACATATCAAGAAAAACTTACGTGAGACTTTGAACCACTTCAGGAGGACAAGTAGAATCCCTGAGACAGCCTTTGCTGTGATTTCCCGGGATCGAATTGCCTCAACCTCGTCGATCGAAAGATCTGACGGCTCGATCGTATTAGGGAGAGGGATATTGGCAGGGTCAGGTCTACTTTGTGGCACGCCATTGCGAAGATTTGTTTCCGACCTGAATCCTGGCGCTAGCCCACTGAGTGGCTGATTGCCTGGCTGTGTGAGCAAAGCAGTTACGTTCGTCAATACTGCCTTTAATAAAACAATAACTAAGGACTGGAGGTGGGGTATCGATTCTCGCTGGTTCTGTAAGCATAAATTACAAACAGGGTCGGAATGGAGCTTACATAGAACCCCTCGACCATATCAAGTTTGTGCTTTACCTTACCATCGATGTTTGGATTCGGACCATAATCGATTTCTGACTTTGGGTGGTTATTCTTATGCAGTGACAACTTGTGAGCTGGAATATCTTGAAGGTCTAACTCTTCGATGTCGTCATTTGAGCCATCCCATCCCCGTTCAAATTTCAAAAATCGCTCCCTCTCGTCCCACAATTGTCGCATTGCCCTGGTCATACGCATTCGGTTTGCGAACAGGTCACCAGCCTCCAAAATCGATTTCGGTATATCACTCCCCTCCCATCTTCGGCCAACAAGAAGTCCTTGTAGACCAGCCGAGCCTTTTCCTCCGGCACTATTACTTGTGCTATCCAGTGGAGGATACATGAAAGGAAAATTCTGGTTTGTCTGATAATTTTGTTTCTTCCCAGCTTTACCGCCGACTGGAGGGGAGGGAGGTGGTGAGGGAGCCGGAGTCGCGATATGCACGGGCTGGTGAAGAATAGATGCACCACTACTGTTCACGTTCATGGCAGGTGCTATAATTCCATTCGCCCCGTTCGCTCTACTCGGCCGGTTAGGAAGTGGGGGGAGTATTGAGTTGTTGTCAGGTTCCAAGGGTAATAAAGGTTGAGGTGGTGTGTAAGCGGGATATTTAGAAGTTATTTCTTGGCGGAAGATATGATAATCGAGGGGCGAAGCAGTAATGATCTTCTCGGGAGGACCATTTTGGTTCCTCAGCTCGTCCACGACTTTTTTGATTTCATCAACCTGAGTAGTTCCCCCAAGTAAAAGTAAAATTGCTTTCCAGAACAGAAGAAAAATCTGATAATGGTTAGGTGATAGAGAAATTGGATACATAAGTTCAACTTACTCTTGTTTGTGGTAGTTCATTTGCTTCGTCCCATCGAAGCCTTGCCGTTACGTTGACCAGATATTCTAAAAGCCCCGGGTTGAGTTCAACTATTGATATTAGCCACGCATCTTCACTGGGGTAAGTCTACATACAGAGCTTGACGCGAGGAGAATCCAGGGTGGCTGGGTCATTCCGAATACCCTCAATCAGTAAATACTCGATAGTTGTGACGTTGTCCAGTTCATCTTGAATATATGGAATATCCTCTTCTGACACTTTCGTTTCTCGATACTCGTCATCCCTGACAACATTAGTAAAAAGTGGGAATAAGGCAGTATTTGACCATTACCATAGCCTCTTGAACGCATTCTGCATGACCTCGTATAGTAAAGGGATTCCACCAGCGCGTGCCACCAGCAGAATACCAGACTTCATGTGCTCTAATTGAATTTGCGTGGCTTTTGTTTTGGTTTTTGGGGCGTCTGCTTCCTTCCCAGCCAGTCGAATGCCAGCCGTCTCGTCCCAGACCCCAAGAACTATATGAAGAATCGTTTGCAAGGCCTTACACCGTCGCCGCAAGTCCGAAGCTAGGAGACCATTGACCTCCTTTTCAGCAAAGTTTTGTCTTTCCGTCTGATCGGCTTCCAACCAAGGCTTTCCCGAAAACTTCTTCCATCGTCTGCCAAATGTGTCTTTGGCTCGGTGGAGGCGCTTGTATTCAGCATCATTATAGGAGAACCATTCATCGACCTCCTCCTCGAAAGTTGCAGTGTCGGTATATACAAAGGCGTACGTGATCGGCTCGGATTTGGGAAATTCATGGACAAGCCGACGTAATTGTATCAGTGAGAGGGAGTCGTTTGTATTGGGCAGCTGCTGGTGAGCAGGAGACGGCGGCGGAGGAGGTTGATGGGGGGGTGGAGGTTGCGGTTGGTTTCGTTGGAGTTGCGGCCTCGAGGACCCCATGGGAATAGGAACAGGAATGCTCATGGGCGCGATCGAAAGCTCAGGCTCTTGAGGAGCAGGGAGACCAACATCTGCCAGCCCCGTATCTGCCACATCAGCGTTGTCTTGTGTCACGGCCGTGGATGCAGCAGTAGCTGTAGCGGTAGCAGTAGCAGTAGCAGTAGCTGTAGCTGGGGGATCTTCTGGTGTCGGTGCGGGCGCGGGTGCGGGCGCGGGCGCTTTGCCAGACCAGAGGGAAGCCATGCCGCCGCGGGGTTTGGAGAGATGGAGATGCAAAGGTGGCGGGGCGCTGTTCAGATGGAGAAGGCCATG
Organism: Hymenoscyphus linearis; assembly: GCA_900536425.1. Lineage (NCBI taxonomy): Eukaryota > Fungi > Ascomycota > Leotiomycetes > Helotiales > Helotiaceae > Hymenoscyphus > Hymenoscyphus linearis. The sequence goes on from UNPR01000040.1 coordinate 256,838, forward strand.
ATCATGATCATGAGGGGACAGTATAGTGCCCAAATCCTGCTAGCAAGTCTGGTTCCAGTCGGAAAGGGGTATGGGGATGGGGATGTGACGCCTCTAACATGAACGTGCGAGCATTCAGTACCGGGTACTCGTACCTGCAGCTGTTCTGTTGGTGTTGAGGAACCCGTGGACCGTCCCGTCGCGATGGGAGCCCAGCTTCGCGTGCGATAAGGTTAAGCTTAATTGAGCAGGGCTGACTGAGTCTTAGATATGTAAGGCTCTACGAAATCAGTGCCAAGCATGTTATTTTAAATAGATACATAAATCTGCTTAGGCAATATTATTCTATGGACATAAATTGTGATTTGAACAGTACAATATACATAATATCTACCTACCTAATTATCGAAATCAACCTAGGTAGATACATACCTACCCAGCGTTTACCCGAGGAAAGCCTCGCTTATCTCACCTCTAAAAAAAGATTAAAATCTCCACATCCTACATCCCACAGCAGCTCTCAAATCACCCACACACCTGGATTTTAAGATAGACCCTCTCCAAGTAGGTAGGTTGAAAAAAAGGGCACCACAGACAAAAAAAAAACGGTTTTTTTCCATACCAGGGAGTCGAACCCTGCGCTACCGCGAACCAATCATACCTAGAATGAGAGGCGGAAATGTTACCGATACACCAGTATGGACATATTCATACACCTTGGCAGTGCATTTCTGTGTACCTGGCCACCAATAATTGTTATTATAGCCTAGAAAATAATTCAGCCGATCAATAGCAGGTTTTACTAATTTATATTGGCTTTTTCTCAGCGAATTAATGTCAGGGTAGGATATTAGATAGATTGTTCGTAGGAAGAGAAGGAGAGAGCTCCTCGCGATAAGACTATATAGCTAGCTAACTAGTATCCCTATTTACTACTACTAGGGGCATTACGTACAAGTACGTGCTAAATCCTAATTCACTATAAAAATCGAATCCTTTATATAAGGTCCTCCCTTACCTAAGACCCTGTTTGGCACCCTGACTAGATTATTTGATAGATTATTTTTATAATATGTCGAAAAGTATAATTGTAGGATTTTTGGACCCTCTAGGGAGGACTTTGCCCTTTAGTAGGGCGTATCAAAACGACCATTCCTTATCAAAACAATGTCAGGGTGGAATATTGATTAGATTGTCCGTAAGGAGAGAAGGAGAGAGATCCTTACAAAAGGAACTATTTAACTAAGTATAAATTACCCCGCTTACTAATTACCCCTTATTACCCCTCCTCTATTTACGTCGCTTACTAATTATCCCTTATTACCCCTTATCTATTTACTACTACTAGGGCCGTCACGTACTATATTAAAACCTTTATATAAGGCCCCCCCCCTTATTATACCAATCTACTAAGCCGAAGTAGCGTGAGTAGCATTTAACTCCTAGTTAGTAGGCTAAAGCTTATTAGAGAGAGAGCGATAGAATAAGATATAAGAAGTAGGACCTATAAAGACGTTCGTGAGAGGCTACTAAATACTCGAACTAAATATTCTAGCGCCTAGAATTAATAATTTTATTAATTACCTATAGTTCTTAACCGCTATTGTCAAGGGCTACTAGTATAGCTAGCGGATTGTACTATCCTAGGAGTAGACTGCCTACGGCTGGGCGTAATAAGTTAGTATAAAAGATAAGGTAGATAGCTTATAATTCAACTAGTAGGTCTAGCCTATAAGTATATAAGTTAACTCTCTAAAGGATTTAGAATAGTCCGACAAATCTAGCGTTAAACTTCAGAATTAGACGAGCGGATAAGATATTCTTAGTACTTAGTAATACTAAGTCGTAAGTCCTAAGAGGCAAGGAGATTAGTTTATAATAAATTAAAGATCTCTTATATATTTTAGGCAAATCAAGTTCCCGCTAGTTTCTTTAGTAATATAGACTATAGGTTCTTTAGTAGTATAAAACTTAGCCGAGGGTAGTAACTGTAGTTTATAAAGAAGGGTGACATTCTAGTAGAGCTATTTACTATATTCTATATAGTAAACTCTACTAGAGGGAGATATTATACCTACTTCTTTCAAGCAAAGTCTAAAAAATAAAGATAGAAGTACTTTACTACTAACTTATTTATAATTTTAGTTTAACTATTAGTCTTAGAATAGAAGCTATAGATAGTTAAACTTAAATTTATAGTATATTTGTTGGTTTATCTCGTCTGAGATAAGGTGCGATACAAGGTAGATGGTTATACCTTAGTATTAACTATCTACTTGTAATGTTGCACACCGAGTCAAGTTGTAGAAGTGGTGCCGGAATAGTATAGGCAGGACTAGGTGGTCCGTGCAGGACCAGCCCAGTCATGTGATCTGCCCCCTCGAGCGAATATACTTCAGTATATTCACTCGAATACTATAACGACAATATTAGATATAATTAAGCTAGAAAGGCCGTAGAGCTTCTAAATCTCTTAGATAAACATAAAAGCTAGGTCAACAGCGGTTATAATAGTTTTATAAAGGATAATATAACAGTCTTTATATAGTCTATTAGTTACTACTAATATTTAGTTAAATCTATTAACTTAAGTAAGAGGGCCTATAAAGTCTATAGACAAGTTGGTCTAACGCTAAAGTAAAAGTAGGAGTAGTTTTAAAGTACCTTAATAATAGAGCTAAGAGTACTTATTCTAGGCGTAACTCTCGTAACCTTTATAAAACTAGACGATATTATAATATAGCTTAGGCTACTAATAGTACTAATAAATTAGCTCGAATAGCTTGTTACGTTCTAGATAGCCACTCTCTATAGAATTATAGCTCTTCTAAAGTAGCCACACTCGTAAGTTAGTATTAGGGACGTATAAGCAATCTCTAAAATATAACTAATTATCGTAGATCGCGTATTCCGATAAAGACAGCTCTTTAGAGTATAAGAGTATAGAGTACAATTAACACAATTTATCTCTATAGAGATCTTCGTTTAAAAGGGGTTGCTAGGGTAACCTTCCTTAAGTATATGAGTGATCTTCCTTGTCAAGTTATATAGGTAATAATCGTAAGACAGGGTCTAAATTATATTCCTTAAATAGGGCTTAATCTTAGTAATTTAGGCGAGGGCCGTCCGAGTTTTAGGGTAGGTCTTAGGAGCGGCGAGTTAAAGCGTTAGGCTTAATAAGGTCTTTTATAGGAGCTACTTTAATAACGAAGTTAAAAGAGGATAAAAACTTACTCTAACATACTTAGCGACGAGTAAGGTACTTAGTAGTTATAAAGTACTTAAGATTCTAGTAGTCTATAACGACGGAGATAGGGTACTCGACGCTGGCTAGCTTAGATCTCTAGGACTTAAAGGCTCGTATAATTATAAGAAGCTCATTATTATAAATCCTATAATTATATTTAGCTAGGTTAAATACTTTAGATATACACGTAATAGGGTGTAAAATACTGTTAAAGTACTAAGAGAGTATTATAGCCGAGATAAAATCAGAAGAATTGTACTCTAAGACTACTTCTTTAGTATAATTAAAGTGTCGAAAGGTAGGGGCTAAAATAAAGGCTCGCTTAAGAGATTAGAACATATTCTTATAATCTATGTCCTAACACTAAGACACCCCTTGCCGAGATAGGTAGTTAAGCGGTTTACTAATATAAGAGAAGTCTTTAATAAAGCGTCGGTAAAGGTTCGAGAAAGCAAGGATGGCTTATAAGTCCTTTAGATTAGATAGCGTCTACTAGTAAACGATTAATAAGATTGTTTCTAGGTCTATTTATACTCCCTTAGTATTAATTATTATACTAAGGTATTTAACTTCTTAGACTTTAAAGCTGTTGGAATATACCTTATCACGTGGCGTAGGCTACATGCTTACGTAGGCTTGTTACAATATACCTTATCACATAGCGTAGGATACTATACTACTATACTATAGAAGGGTTAACTACTAGTTAAACTATAGTCCTATACTAGCTCAACCTATATTCAATACAAGTTAGAGATCACATTCTAACTACATTCTAACTACATGCTGACTACTTTCTAACTATAGTTAAATATAGTTAAACACGGTTAAATATATATCTAATTACCTATGGACCTAGGATAACTACTTAATCTAATCGAACGCTAATCCGCCAAATAATCGGAAGCTATTCTAAAAGTAGTCGAAAGCTAGTCTAAAGGAAGTCTATAGCTAGTCCGAAGGTAGTCTATAGCTATTCTAAGTTAGGTCTAAAGCTATTCTGAATTAGGTCTATAGCTATTCTACATTAGGTCTAGATAGGTTCTAATTTATTTGTATTATTTTTATAGCGACGCTACTATTATAGAACACGTTACATTACAACAAATGTAACAATACTCCTATCTACCCTACCCCACTATAGCTAGCCTTAATTCCTTATATCCTACTTCCTTATTAGAGCGAACAGTGACCTACTCGAGCGAACGAGCTTTAGCGAGTGAGCGACGTGGGTCACGTCGTGAGTATAATTACTTTAGATAGAATAAAAGTGCTCTAAAAATAGATTATACACGTTAACCACGGAACGTGTCCTAGTGGTCAATCTGAACGGCGGCGGTATAAGAGAGCTGGCAGAATGCTTGATTGGGAAGTGATATACCTGTTTACTTTAAACTTTAGGCTAAACTTCCTGTACTCGGATAGATTTAGCCCGTGCGCCCCTCTAGTAGGTTTAGGTGTTCATGTAGGTTGACCACGGAACCTCTCCGAGTGGCCAATCTGAACGGCGGCGGTGTGAGAGGAACTGGCAGAATTCTTAATTTGGCTACCTAGGTATACTCGTACTCGAGTAAACA